>VMDR010001512.1:0-123403 GCA_007922815.1 Macrotus californicus | reverse complement strand
GATGGATGGATGGGGGATGGATGATGAATGGATGGATGGATGGGGGATGGATGGCTGCATGGGTGGGTGGATGGATGATGTGTGGGGAGAGGAATGAGGTGGAGATGGAACACTGGCTGTGCTACCCCATCACCAGGTACACACATTCCTCCTCTCACCAGACTCTGAGCTGGGCCAGGTCACTTACATCTCTGTGCTCCTGCTACCAGCACAGATGACACTGCTTGGACTTTTTAAAGTAGCGCATGTCACTTTCCTGATCACAGGAAAATGAAGACATACTTTTAAGACAAAAATGAAGACAGGAAACTACGAGAGCCACCTCCTCCCCACAAAAACGAGAATTTGTTTACTAGACTTCAAAAGCGACCCTGATATTGGTCTTGCCCATGCCCTCCTTCCCACGGCAGGTGGGCCCAGTCCCCATGCTGGCCCTGTACGCGGAGCATCCCGCTGGGCTGCGGGGGTGTTCCCCGGGGCAGTGTTTCCTGACATGAGATGACTGTGTTTGGCTTCTGCCCACCATGGAACACGCTGCAGATGCTATACTACTACAGACACCACCTGTGCCCACCCTCAGCCCCCCAGGCCCACTCTGAACGTGAACTAAAGTGCCCAAGTTCATCCACATGCTCCTCCACAGAACGGGCAGAGAAATGCACCTGGGAGGCTTCTGATTTTCAACTGCGACCTGCATTCATGTACGAACAATCCTAACCTGGAGGGCGGAAGACACTGAGCTCCTGCGGGGAAAACTTTTTAGAAAGATTCACAATGTCCCTGTGTTTTGGGAGATATGAAATAAGAAACAAGTGAAGTCGTCCTGATAGGAAATCAATTTCCGAAGTGCCTTTGGAAAATCAATCACGGTTGCTTTCTATTTACTAGAGGACAACTTCAACAGTCTGGATGAGGGGTTCTTTGTCTCTCCTGCCCGCCTCTTCCTCTTCCTCTTCCTCCTATTCTGCTTTTTCCTCTTCCTCCTTCTTCCCCTCCTGCTCCTGACATTCGGTGATAGACACCCCCCACTCCCATGGTGACAGACAAGCCTCCCTCCGTAACGGGACTTGGCTGCGACATGCTCAGCCTGGAATGAGGAGCTCATCTGAAGAGTCCCTCCATTCCCGAATTCACATCCTGTGGGCCCGTGAAGGTACCCACCAATCAAGCAGTGCCTACCTCTCTGAATAAGGCAGTTCTTTCATCATTCCTTTGTACCTTTGAGTCTGCATGGGTGTCCCTGTGTGTCACTGTTGATCTTTCGTCCCGTTTATGTTTCTCACCACAAACTAAGATCAATATCCCCTCTATTCCCTTCTGGCTTAAACTCTTAGTGGAACGAACGCAATCAGCCCATGGCCCCTTTATTCCCAAGATGCTCTGGGCCAAATCGCAGCATCCATCATGGCCGCTCCTGCACCGCCCCGTGGGAAGAGAGGATGGCTAGGTTACAGGGACCCAGGAAACGCGTTTCAGGATTCCGACCGTGCCGAATGAGAGCGTCAGGAGAGCAGGATAAAAGGTCGCAACTCCCGATGACACACGGATCAGCTGTCACAGCTTTCGGGCGTCATCACTGCATGAGTAACGCTTGTAGAAAGAAGCATTCACTCCCTGTAACACTAGAGACCCCAGAGATGCTAGCTACCCTGCTACGCCTACTTTCCATAATTCCGTGTCTCGGTGGCCGCCTTGCAGACGGCTGCGTTTCCTGGAGCCAGAAAAAGGAGATCCTGCCCCTGTGCAACAGCAGAGACTAAAAGTAGAATTCTACGCCGTTTCCCAATTTCAGATCTGTTTTCCGAATTGCCCGATATGTGTCCCTCACCTTGGCGTGAGCATCCTGCGCAGGTGCGGCCAGGCATCCCTAAGAAACCTCCGGTTCCTCCCCACCGCGCTAACAGCAGGGGCTTCTTGCTAATTAAGGTGTGTTAAGGGTGACCTCTCTGTTGAGTTGCTACATAGTTTACAATGTAGGGTGATCCCATCACGTAGCTCTCTGTACAAGCATCTTCCCACGGTGCGTTTGACCCCAAAGGGAGAAAGTCGGGGTGAGGGATCGTGGTGTGCATGGTTGTACGTCCCAAAGCACTTCCCTCCTGGACTTGGAAACACGCACTGGAGCCCCAGGGCACGCACCCTGGCTGGCTCAGCACGACTCGTGGGAGCGCATCACACACCAGTGAAGCCTCTTTGCCTCCTGTGCCTGTCCTTCATGTCTTCACACGTCACCTTAGCAACTCACCCAGCGATCCTCGAGGACAACTCATTTCCGCAACATGGTTTAGAGGGCAAAGGGAAAGAGTTTACGTGACTTTCCTCATCGCCTCGGCTGTAGGAACCAGACGTGGGAGCTCTGCCCCCGAAATGCCCCCGTCAGGCGGCGCTGCGATACCCACCGTCGGATGAACTGGGCGGCGTCCTCTGTCAGCCTCTGCGTCAGGTTGTCGTAGGACAGGGGCTGCTGGGAGATGTCCCGGTTGTGCAGCAGGAAGCAGTTGAGGGGCCGGAAGTAATGCAGGAAGCCCAGCAGGGCGCCGAGGATGACGGCGGCCAGGAAGAGCAGGCAGGCGAAGACGAGGCCCGGCACGGGCAGCAGCCGCAGCCAGCGCAGCACCGCCAGTGTGAGAAGGGCGATGGTGATCACCTGCAGGGGCACGAAGGCCAGCAGCCGGATGGCCGACGTGAAGACGCTGCCCTGCCCAGGTTTGCAGTCCCGCAGGTTGGTCACGGGGATGCCGTGGAAGTAGTCGAAGCCGTGGTTGGACGGGTGGTGACAGAAGTCGCTGTTGTTGTGGCAGTGGGTTCCCAGGTGCCACTTCCCTGGGGAGACAGACGGGCACCACGCTGAGTCCCCAAAGACGCCCTGACTTGAATGTCAACTTCCCCTTCCCACACGCTGAAGAGGAGGAGCCTTCTGCATCTTTTATCAGCCCACGCCCTATTCTGTGCAACCCTACAGTTTCCTGCTTCCTTTTCTACAAACACAAGGCTATTAACTAGTCGCTCTACTGGAAAACAAGAGGTAACGTCGTGACTAGGGAAAAAATCTAAAAGAAATCACGGCAAAATCTAAGATGCAGGCTCCGGCACAAATAACACTCCTTCTGAATTACAGAAAAATCTTGCATTGCACAATCATAACCACGTGATGTCACATGCAAGCACACCACAGGACGTCTTCGGTGACATGTTCAAATTGCTGTCCATCTCATGCGAGACCCTCACGTATCCCACCGAGCCCCCCAAGCAAGCCTTATTCTCTGCTGGACCCTGTATTGAATGAGCAGATGTAACTATACAGAAGAAACACACGTTCTTCTGAGACAGATGTTGTTTTAAAAACACAGTTTCTTAAAGTCTTGGAACTGACTTGACTGTGTTTCCTGAACATTAAAAGTGGAAATGAATCCTTCTTCAAAAGACTGCCCCCGGGGCATGAGGAAGTCCTACTCATAGCTCTGCAATTATTTTAAATACCTGTGAACACTTCTTATGAAATGTTAATTATACCACTGAACTAGTGAGTGCCTCACCAAAAAAAAAAAAAAAGGGTGATGGTTTTACAACAACAGGGGTGAGGCATGAGAATGGTAATCATGCCCCTATGAGAGTTTGCAGGATCCGCCTTCGGCGCCCAAGGCTATCAAGTAAAGGGAGAAGCCGCCATTCCTACCCCTGGCATAGAATCCACACGGCAATCTCGACCACGACAAACTGTCACATGGCCAAGTGTTAGTGTGGGAAAGTCAAATGAAGACTATCCACAGCGTGGTGTGTCTGTGTGCTTTTGCAGGCTCCGTGTGACTATGACTGTATCGATCATCTATCGCCTGCTCCGTCTGTCTGTCTTATTCATGCATTGCATCTGTTGATCTGTCTATTCCTCTCTGTGTCTGTTACTTATCTGTCTTTCCATCTACCTGTCTGTCTATCCATCCATCCATCCATCATCTGCCTCAAGCATTAATCTATATATTCTTGTCTCTCTCTACCACTCATGTCATCTGTCCATCTGCCACACATCCATCTGTCTATCCATCTTTCTGGGTGCCAATCATTACCTATCACCTGCCCATCCATCCATCCATCCATCCATTTATCTTCTCATCCATCCATCCATTTATCTTCTCATCCATCCATCCATCCATTTATCTTCTCATCCATCCATCCATCCATCCATCCATCCATTTATCTTCTCATCCATCCATCCATCCATCCATCCATCCATACATCTCAACTCTGATCTACCATGTTTATCTATGCACCCACTACTCCTATCTATGTGTCTGTCCATCCACTATCCATCAACATGTTCAACTATAAAACCATCTTTCTTCCTATTTCTCCATTCTTCCATCTATCCATTGATCCATCTATCTGCTATCTAAGCATTTTCTATCCATCCATCCACCCATTTATCCATCCATCCATCCGTCCATCCATCCATCCATCCATTTACCTTCCTATCTACTCATCCATCCATCCATCCACCTTCCCATCCATCCATCCATCCATCCATCATCCATCTGCCCATCCATCCATCTTCGATGTATCCATCTATCATCCATGCACCCACAAACATACAGGCATGAACCCATACACACAATAACACATATCTATACATTCAAATAGCCCAGGTGGGAGCACTGTACTCTAATTTACAACCCAGATCACTTTGTTCCTCTTTAAAGTTGTGCCCACTACCTCAGCCATGTGGACCCTAAAGGGCTGCCCACTGCCCCACCCCCACTCAGCCCGCCCAGGCCCCGCCTCCTCCGCAGCTGCGCACACCTATCAGCGCTGTGGCATAGCCTTGGTTCTTCAGAAGCCTGGCGAACGTCACCTCGCTGTCAGGAAGTCCTCCAGAAGAGGCTGAGAAGAGGAAAACTCCAGTGCGGGACTGCGACGCCATTCCTGAAGCAAGAGAAAGCTAGCGTCAGGCCCGGACACCCGGGAGACCGGAGCTGGGAGGCTGCCCACGGAGGGGGGTTGGCCCGGGGCTGGCGCGGCGGGTACCTGAGCGGATGGGGTACCGGCCCGTCATGAAGGCCGCCCTGCTCGGGGTGCACAGGGGCGACGCTGCCAGGTGCTGCGTCAGCTTCACGCCCTCTTTGGCCAGCCGGTCAATGTTGGGGGTCCTAGGACAGAGGAGCCACGGTGTTCACAATGACGTCGCCAAAGCCACTTTTTCTCGTGGGGTTTTTATAACGAGTCATCTCTCAGTGATCCAGGGATGGTGAGGGTCGTGTGGGGTGGAGAGAGAGTGGGAAAGCAGGAGGCGGGCGCAGAAGCAAGACCCCGAGTGAAGGGGACAAACCCATGCGGAGGCCTCACTGGCCCAGTGTGACTTGTTCAGGGCCCCGCGTGCCCACGGAGGGCTCTGAGCTGGTGCCGCACCCCCAGCCCTGGGTTAGAGCAGAGGAGCACGTCTGGAAATGAGCTGGTCTGAGGAGGGGCAGAGAGACAGGTCAAGGCCTTACACTATCCCCCAGGTACCTGTGCCCCCAAACGACAAAGCCCTGTGGATAGCTTAGCTCCTGCTTCCCGGCCACGGCCAAGGGCAGGCCCCTGACCAGTCTTGGCAGCCTCTGGTCTGGCAGCACCTGCCTGGGGGTGAAGGCAATCGTGGGTCTGTGTGTGTGTGTTCACCAGTGAACAGCAGTGACCAGTGAGCGTGGCCCCGGACAAGGGGCCGCATGCCCTAGATGGGGGACAGCCACAGGCTGTGAATCACTCACACACTCGGTCAGCTCGTGGTCTTAGCAAATGCTTCCTTATGGACTGCCTTCTAGGGCGGCCACCACACCTCCCTGCCCCCCAAACCAAGCTGGAGGCCAAGGGAATGAGACAAAATACACGGAGTGAACCAAAGGGAAGGAAAAGTGAGAATATGGAGGGAAAAGCAGCAGAGGAGCAGCCAGTAAGAAGGAGTCACTGTGGTATCTTTCTAGTGATCTCGCTGAGTGCACAGGTGCCCACCTAACACCTGCATCTGCGTGGGTGTCCGTGACGGCACACACCACGGCGTGCGATCGGGCGGGCTCTAAATGTTTGTGCTCTGCCTGCGTCAGCTCTCCCTGAGGCAGCTGCCCGTGCACGGAGCTGTGGGCTCAGGCCGTGGCCGCCGCGTGGCCCTACCTGAGGGTCTTGTTTCCGTAGCAGCCAGGGTCTCCGATGCCCAGGTCGTCTGCCAAGATGAGGACAAAGTTGGGCTTGGAGGCCGCCCGGCTCTGAGCCTCACACAGGATCAACAGTAGCAGCAAAAGGCTCTTCATCTTCCTGCGCAGGACAAAGGCAGAGGTGAAGGGTGCGGGCCTGTGGTGGGCCGTCCAGCTCCTTCTCTAGAACCTTCCTCCCTCCCTGCACATGTTTCAGACAAGGCAGCCTGTCTGCAGAGGCACACCCTCAGAGACGTCACTGGGCGAAACGCGCCATCCTCTCTGCCCTGTGTGTTTGCTCCCAAAGCAAACCTCTCCTTCTGTTGGGACGGCGATGCCGCCCCGTTCGCGTCCTGGACTAAAATATAGTGTCTGCGTGGAGTGGTCACCTCGGCCACCCCTGATGTCTCTTTGTGGACGGTGGGCTCTGCCATCAGCTAAGCATCGCCGACCGGGGCCCTGGAACCATGTCCCTTTTAGGAAGATTGCATGTTCAGTGCGGTGTCTTTTCTAACACTGGCTGGCAGAATCCGCCTAGTAGTTTTTTAAAGGGAAACACAGAGACGCGAGCAAATCCTTCCGAACTCAAGGAGCATGGGGTGCAGAGCCTGGGTGGCCCTGGGTGCTGGCTAAGGAGCTGGACCCAGTAGTCACAGGATGGGCCCCTGCCCCGCCTGTGCAGCTGCCACCAGCAGATCACCTTCCATCCCTTCCAAAAGCCCAGCGGCGGGGGCCGGGGAGCATAGCGTGTAGGCACCCACGCCAGAACACCTTCTGTGAAGCCTCCCATAAACCCACTGCCATCTACGTGTTAGGAGAGCATAGCGCCTGCAGGCCCCAGCACCTTGGCTGTGTAGGGACACGGCTGGGGGACCCACAGGAGCAGCCACTCAGTCTGGTGTCCCCAGGAAGACGGGGGACCTGGGACTCCAGAGGAGCCCTCGTCAGAACTGCGGCGTCAAGGATGGCCGGGGATGGACGGGGCGGCCCCCGCGGGCCCCTCGAGAGCTGTGGGGCTCGGCACGGGCACCTGCGCCTCTCTGCATACGCTCTCTGACATGGGGCAGTCCCCGTCTGGTGCCGGGGCCACGGAAGGAGCAAATAACAGCCGCAACCTCTGTGGACGGAAGATGGGAAGGCGGCCCCTTCCTAGCAGGTCCCAGCAGCACCGTGGACCCCGTGAGGGTGGCGGCCGGCTGAACACGCGTCAGAGAACGCCACGGGCAGTCGGGAGTCGATGCTGGCTCTGTTGAAGACACACCTGCTCACCCTCAGCCCAGCAAAGAGGCGACGCCAAAGGGCCCTGAGCCGTTTTCTAAATGGCTGGACGGTTTCACGGGTAAAGGGAGGATGCGGACGTCAGCGCACATCTCGAAGTACAGGGAGCCGCGGATTTGAAGGTGACTGACATGCCCATGAGCCCTGCCTACAGAACGCTCAGGGTGGGCACGTCGGGGGTCCCTGAGGGGATTTCAGGGCGTGCAAACCCGTAGGGCATGCCAGCCAGGTATAAAAGGGTATGCTTCGTAACCACGCAGCGCTTAACACCTCACAGTGGACGAGGCGGGGACGCTGCGGGGGTGTATCCAACTAGTTCACATTGTCACGTGTCACCGAACATAGAAAATAAATACGTGACAAGTGTCGTCAGCTTCCTGGGTGCTCTGTACATGGCAGGCTCTGGGACCGCTCTGCCTGCCTCCTCATCACATTTCCCACATGAGGACATAACAGAGGGACGTGTGAGGTGGTCCTGGACTGAGCTCCCAGGGTTTCCCGGCCTTGGCACCACTGGCCTTGGGGACTGGGTGCTGCTTTGTTGGGGGGCTGGGCTATTCGGTGCAGAATGTTCATCAGCTCCCCTCCTGCCCTGAGCAGTGACACCAAATGTGTCTGCCGAACTTGTCCCAGATGCCCTGGACGAGCTGTCAGATGCTGCACAGGGGAAACCGGGTGACTACCTGCCTGGCACCGTGCTGCTCCCCTGTGAAGCCGTCTGGATGCCCTCGCCTCCGGTACCCAGCACATAATCACAATGCGTTTCCTCCGCCCTCGTGTGCGGGCAGCCTGGCTGCAGCGGACGGGTTGGGAACTGCCACCCGTCTGAGTAACAAAGCGCAGGTTTCCCCGTGCTCCCACACACGTCCATCCATCTTAAACGCTAGCAGACCCTGCTGCTCAGCGGTCACACGCCCCGCCAGTTCCGGAAGCCCTTAAACACCCGGGCACGTGGGCGACGGTCTGGAAAAGGCCCTTCAAAGGGAAACTTAGGCTCCGAGCCTTCTTCCTCCCGTCCCCTGACCTGCTCCGTCTCGGGCAGTGGCCCACAGGACGTGCCGACCCGCCCTGCCTTTGCGTCTGCAGTTTCCCTCGCCAGCCCCCAGCCATGCTACCTGGAGGACACAGATCAGAGGGTCCCTTTGCCCACGCATGGGTCATTCGGAGCAACACCTGTCTCTCTCCCTTAGTCTTGACCCTCTTCCCCTCCGTCCCTCACGAGGCGGAGAATCAGTCTCCACGACCAGATCGTGGATAGACACCCTCAACCCGGGCGCACAGCGGCATTCCTCACAACAGACAACACAAGCCAACCACCCCAGCCTCTGTGGGCAGATGAGTGCACAAAGATGTGCTGCAGATGCAGCGGAATACTACACAGCCATGAAAAAGGAAAGCCTGCCATCTGAGACAACGTAGATGCGTCTGGAGAAAGCTATCCCAAGGAAAATAAGACAGACGTAAAAAGACAAACACCGTCTGTCTCACACATTTGGGGGATCTAAAAAAACAAAGGAACGAACAAAAGTTGAACTCACAGAAGCAGGAAGTACAAGGCTGGGTCGGGGGGTTGCTGGGGAGAGGGGGCACTGGGGAGACGGTGCTTAAAGGGTCCAAACGGACAGGTACAAGATGAATGAGCTCCGGGGAGCTGGTGCCCAGCATGGCGATCATTGTTGGTGACACCACACCGCGTACTCGAAGCTTACGTGAAACAGCAGGGCCCACGTGTGCCCCTCACACGCCCAAGTGAGAACTCTGTGGGGCGACCAAGCTGTGGAATGACCGAAATGTGTCTGTCTGTCAAACATCACGTTTTCTCCTTCAATATGCTCATCACTGTCTTTGTTCATTATTCTGCAACAAAGCCGGGCCTGGGGGTGCGGGGGGCGGGTGTGGGGGGGTGCGGGGAAGGACATCAGCCTGTCTGCCCGCCGAACGAAACAAAAACTCACTACATAAAAGGCTTCCACAATAATGAAGCACCGCACACATGCCTCTTGGTAGGGGTATAGTCGTCTATCTGTGCCTTTGCCACGAAAAACCTTTCACCGCTGATTGCTCGAAACCCATTTTAACTCCACAAATGGCCTTTGGCTGGCATTCTGTCCTGTGACAGGGGCACAGGCGTAATCATGCCTTGGGAGTATTGCTCCGAGGATAAAATTGTACGTCGGGCACTAGGCTGGGTTAGGGAGGCACAGTTGGGGGCTGGCAGTGGTTAGCTGTACTCATGACCAGCCACACTGATGCAGTTCCGTGCAGAGGAGACACAGGCACAGCATTTCAAACAAAGACACGCCAGTCCGACTAAAAACGGCCCAGGGACACCCCTCTGGTATTCCCATCTTCCAGGATCCCCTGCCCTTGAGCTTGGCTGGATCTGGACACTTGGGTCTAAGAAACAGACTGCAAAGAAGTGACGGCATGTCCCTTCGGAGACGGGGCCACACAAGACTCTGATGTCCATCTTGCTAGTGGACGCTGCCTCTCGCTGGCTGTTGATGAACTGAGCGGCCCTGTACGAGGACCCCGTGAGAAGGAAGGGCACTGCCTCCAGCCCACAGCTGTCAGGGAGGGAGGCTCTCAGGCCACGAGCCTGCAAGGGACTGAATCCCACCTGCAGCCCCCTCAGCCCACCCCTGTTGAACCTGCAGATGACACCCCTCGCCTGGGTCGGCACCTCAAAGGTTGCAGGTGCACCAGCTGAGCCGTGCCCAGAATCTGCACCTGCACAGACCGGCACATAAACACCTGGGATTTCAGCAGCTGGGCTCTGTGGCCTCTTCCTGCACAGCAGCAGGTGAGGTGCAGGAGCGCACGGTGGCCAGCTCAGGTGTGTTAACGAAGGCCTCGACACAGCTGTCCACAGGGCCGCCTCACAAGGTCACGCTGGATTTACTTGCAGGGTATATTTCATGAGGCGTGCGTGGTGGGAACTCACACAGCTCATTTAAAAATACGTCGCTCGGCTCGCCAACCACGCGCAGGTGACCTTTTGTCTTACGCGTCCAACTGGAGAATGGCAGGAAGAGAAACACGTACGTCAGGGAGCCCAGAGAAATGCGATTCCAAGAGAAGTTTAAACGGAGCACCATTCAGGCTCCATGTGTGTCCTAAAATTCCACCAAAATTTCAGTTGTTCAGATCCTGCCTTGGGGCTCCTGTGCACGCCAATCACTGCTGAGTTCTTGCAAACCGATTTGTTCTGCTGGGACTTTACTTCTAAAAGTGCAAAACTATATATGTATACTATATACGTATGTACACAAATACACATGTATGTATATGTATAACACATATAACTATATATCTATATGTCTATGTGTGTGTGTGTGTGTGTGTCAAAGAATCACTCAGGGGACAGGACATGATTTCCTGCCCGTCCCAACAGCTGAACCCTGCGGGGGTGCGCCCTGTTTCTGGTGCGTTTGTCTGGTCTCCCTCGAAAGCCCTCCCTGTGAGGCGGGGAAGAGTCTTAGGAATGGCAGGGCTCAGACGTGGAGGGTGCTCTCAGCCCGAGAAGGACACTCACCCTGACCCAGAAGGCAGGGGAGACAGTGAGATGTCCTTTTGCCGAGGCTGCTGCCTGGTGGCGAACGGAAGAGGCAGAGGCTGGAGCGGGAGTGCACGCCAGGACCGTAACCCTGTCGAAGGCGCTGCAGCCTGGACGTGGTGGGGGCAGGTCGGCGAGGAGCACGGAGCCCGCTGGAGCGCAATCAGGAGACGCTGCTCCCCGAGTGGAGAGGAGATGTCAGAGAGACAGAGAGAGAGGGAGAGCTGTCCACGGTGCTCCGGCCTCGTCCTCGGAACAGGTGTCGGGGCCCTTGGCGGGGGACGCGTGACAACCGGAAGAGTCTGGGGCTCACGGGGACGGCTCCTCTCCGAGACAAAGCTGGGGTCCGTCGTGGCTGTGCGCCTGGTCTCTGCGCGTGGTGGGGAGAGAGCGAGTGCACGTGCGGAACTTTTATACCGAAATGAAGCCCAGGAGGGGAAAAACCCATTGATCATGATTTATGTCTGCATTAATTTCTGCGTCGCCGGGTGGGTTTGGTTAGCGCACGGGGACAGCGTGTCATCAATAATCCCTCGCGATGGGCCGCGGGCTGACGTTTTTCGGCCTGGGGTCGGAAACGCCATCAGTCCAATTAGGAATGCTGGGAAATTTGCGTTTCTGAACCGCCATTTAGCATCCCGCCGCCCCCCCTTCTCCGACGTATAAATTATCACCATCGACAGTGACCAGACCTTCTTCTTCCCCATGAGCATGAATTAGAACAAAGTGTGAACGAAATCCTTTAAATTATCCCAAGAAAGTAACTTTGTTTATAAAAGCGCTTCACCGCTCAATGAACAAGCTCCAAAATATTAAAAGCACGGAAGTTAAAGAATGAAATGTTGTTTCCGAGCAAATGGAATGTGGTCCAACAGCGAGATTTAAAAAAAACAAAACAAAACAAAACGATTTTGAGGAAGGAGCTGATCCTCAAACAGAACTATGAGCGAGGGGAGAGACCAAAGGACGTGTTCCTCACTGGAGACGTAACTGCATTCAATCTGCGGATTAAATCGGCTGATTAAAGACGAAATGTGCAGGGGGCCTATAGGATGGGCAGTAATGGGCATGGAACGGGGCTGTCTGGGTGATGCTGAGAAGCCTTTTTGAAAAACCGGGAAAAGCCTTCATTCCGGACCATATTGTTTTCCGATAAAAAAAAAAAAGGGAGTTTTCGCTCAATTCAAACTATGCAGAAATCGAATGTGGTTAACCACGTGTTATTAGCTAACAGAGGTCCCATTTTATCTAATCAGAGGAAAGAGCCTGGTACCTGGGCAGGAAAACCAGCATCTAAATGGGGTTTTGAACAGGTGTCTGTACAGATCTAGACACCTACCTACACCGCTTGTGATTTTCCCGAGAGGAACGTTCAGGCCGTCTTTCTGTCGTGAGCGCTGTGTGCGCTGACTCTCTGTGGGGAGCTGGCCCCCGGGTCCTCAGATTTCGCCTGCACTACATTGCACCCACACCCACGGAGGCTGTGGGGTTCCTTTTGGAGTACTAATAAAGAAAGAGTATTTTTTAAAAGTCAGTCATGCCCAAGCTCTCTCTTTACATTTGACATCTTCGGAAGAGCCGAGGGGAAAATTCGAGGTCCCGCGAGACCAGAGACTCTTGGGCCCCAGCCAGGCCCCCACCCGGGTCCCCGTGTCACTGGCCCAGCGGCCACAGTGCGTGGTGCGCAGGGAGGGCAGCACCGTGCGTTTGGGGGCAACGAGGTCGTGAGGTGCAGCTGTCACGCGTGGGGTCTTCTCAGGGACCCTCCCTGAAGGACCACGGGGCACGTCCAGGATAGGCGCGTGTTCAGGCGTGGGACATGACGCCCCGCTGGGCAGCTTGTGGGGAAAACCGGGCGCAGAAATTTAGAGGAAAAGGGAAAGTCTGCACTTTGGACCTGGAGGGCTGATCCCGAACTTGCCAGCGGCAAAGCGGAATGAAACCCCTGGGGCCTCAGCCACGCTGGCATCCCAAGCCCAGTTGAAAGGGGAGTGTGGGTTTCGCCTCAGAGCACCTGCCGCCAGAGGGGAGCTACGCCCCCTTGAACCTGCAGCAAAAACCGCACCTGTACAGAGAGAGCAGCTCACACAGCAGCCAGATGGACAGACGGGCAGACGGTTCCCCAGGGCCAGTACTGCTGAGTCCGGTGCCCACTATTCATTTCCGTCATCGATGTGTGTGTGTGTGTGTGTGTGTGTGTGTGTGTGTGTATAGATGTTAGTACACACACCAGCAGCCTGAGACGTGAAAATGTTAACACAATCCGACGCAGCCCCTACAACCTCCGTCGTAACAGTAAAGACACCGAAGGATCCTTCAAAGTATGCAAGCACGCTCACTCTCTTCCACAGGCACTCAGCGCCCTCTGTATAAACAATACCCATAGACTCTGACAATCAATTAACAGAATTCATAGGGAGCGTTTCAGAATCGCCGCCCGCCGACAAGCGGCTTTGCTACCGACGCACGAGCCGATCTGAACGTTGGGAAGAAAACCCAGAAAAGAAATTCCCAGACGGAACGGACGGCGTGTTCTCCGGGAAGGTTGCCTGTAAGTGCTCAATTTCGGGGCCTGTTCTCCGTCCTGAGCTGGGTGAGACTGTCAAAGCCTAGGCAATGTAAGACTCTCACGGACCACAACTGGGTTAACCGTTAGTTTGGAAAAGACTCACAGCACCCCCTCCGCCGACGGAAGGCCTCCTTCCCCGCGTGGCTGGTTCTTTAGGCTCAACCCCGCAGAGGGTGTCCTCACTCAAGCCTGTGTCCCCGAACGCAGATGTGCCTCTGGCAAATGTTCACGCGTTCCGTTTGCACGAACTTCAACCTGACCTCTACCCCTTGCCGACCGGCAGTTACCGCGGTAGTCGACCAAGAAGATCCAGGTTCAGACAGCAACGTGATTATGCTTGACAAGAGCGTGTCATTCTCCTTAATGAATTGGCCGACGGAAGTGATGCCCATGCACATGTAAAAGGGGGTGGGGAGCCTGAGGTAGCCTCCACAAGGGAAATGTCTTAGGGAAATATCCGCCTGCATGCGTTTACGGACGACAGGGTAGTGAATGTGTCGTTTTTAGAAACAATCATGTGCTTTTCAAGGGAAAAAAGGAAGATATTTTGGCCCGCTGGGAACAAAAGGACAATGTTAGAGACTTATTTCTCCAGATGGTGTGTGTGCACATGGGAATGCGGAGGGTGTTCCGGGAGCGCCCTGAGCTCGCCGGGACCCGGGCGGACCCCCTGGCCTTCCGGGGAAGTGGCGGGCCTCTCCCTCCTTGTCACTCCAGCAGCAGGGGGAGCAGTCACTGCGGCCCGCAGCTGACAGCCTCCTGGGACAGCCCTATCAGTTGTCGCTGGTGAACGGCGCTCCCCAAGACCGCGGATAGGTGGGAGCCTTGCAGCAAACGTGGCAGGTTCTCCAGACGGTGCTTGATGGCTCGGCTCACCTCCATCATTCATACTGAGCATGTCAGGGTATGGCGGGGAAACGCATCCAACGGGCGCAGAATAGATGGTGCTTTGGAAGAGAACAACGTCGCAGAGACACCGAGGTAAGTGGCACAGGAGACGGAAACTCACTGATTAAAACCCAGTGGGGGGGACACATCGTCCTCTTCTTTAGGAAGCACAGTTGCCCTGGCCGGGTGGCTCAGTTGGTTGGAGCATCGTCCCGTGCACCGAGAGGTTGTGGGTTCGATTCCAGCTCAGGACACACATCTGAGTTGTGGGTTTGTTCCCCTGTCACAACTGATCGATGTCTCCGTCTCTCTCCCTCTCTCTTCCCCTTCCTCTCTAAAACCAATAAACATGTCCCCGGGAGAGGATTCAACCAGAAACACCATCAGCAGCATGAGCATGCTGTTCTTACGGTGTGGACTAATTTGCAAGTCTCGTGAAGAGTGTTGTAATCGAAGACAAAGTGTTAACCAGGCGAGTGACAGAGTGACGTGAAGTCCCAAAGGTGAAAATGGGCACTGCTTTGGTATACGGCCGCAGGAAGATCTTTTTGAGACAAGGAAGATCAATTTCGCTTGAGTCTCCCCGCGTCCGACCAGAGCTGGAATACTTTTCAGATCTGATCACTACTATTTAAAGAGGGACAGATGCAAATTAGCTCACCAAGGAGAGAAAAAACAGGATGCTAAGGGAAAGGGGAAAAACAAAACATTAGGCCTAGGCGGTGGCGATTTTTCAGGCCTTGGTAACTTCTCCGCGAGAGGACAAAGGGCTTCCTGGTTGTCTCTCCATCTGCTTCAGTGGCTGGCTACAAAAGAGAACAGCCTGAGGTCTCGCCTCGGACGCCAGAGCAAGGGCTGTGTCCAAAACCAGAACACGACCTTACAGAAGCCGCCGGACCCCAGAAGGGTCGGCCTGTCCAACTGCATCTCTCCTGCCGTGACCCAGCAGGAACAGGACCCCATCTGTCCGGGATGCCGCAGAGAGGCCCCCCGTATTTTGTCGTGTATAACACGCACCCACGGCTTCATCTGAGATACACCGAAGCGGCAATGAGAAACAAAAGCCGCCCAGTGACAAAGCCGCCCAGCCCACGGAGCATCCTCGTCCGCCTGTGCACGGGACCGGCCTGCACACTGGCGGCGCTGGACCTCGGATGACATCGCCGGGCCAAAGAAACTCGAGGGGAAGATGGTACCTAATTGGCGAGCTAATTCACTGATGGGTCCTTCCGATGTTTTGAAGCATCCATAAAAACGGTTCGCATCTCACTAATTAGGCCCATGAAGAACGCCTTCTAAGCCTTCCCTTGCTGAGCCTCCCAGAAAACCATCATAGTCAAAGGGAATGAGCGAGCAACGGCAGATGTTCAAAGACAAGCACACAAGAATCCTTGTAGGGACGACGGGCAGCTCCGTGTGCCTCACGTTTAAAAGCAACAGGCCTGCTCACCATCCTCAAGGCCCAGTTCCGCCCCTCACCGGGGCTGCAGGCCGAAGGTCCAGGGGATAGCAAGTTCATTCCCTGCCCTTGGATCTCGGTTTCTGTAGCAGCAGCAGGAGTTTATAAGCACGTTCTCCGCAGGGGCCTTGTCCCTGGAAACCGGGCCTGTTCCTGGCTTCGCTCCTCAAATAAAACGTGGGCGTCCAGCTTGGCTCCGTGGCGGGGCTTGGCCCACGGACAGCTTGGGCAGCTCATGCAGGGAAGGCGTGCCTAGGGACACGTTCCCTCAACGCCTCGCTAGCATACCCTGCTCCCTTTCAGCTCAACAACAAACGGACGGCAACGCTGCTGGCTGAAGTCACACCACCGACAATGGTGATTCTCATGCACGCCGGAGGGTGTGCAACGCACGAAGTTAAGAAATGCTCTTGGTCTTTGTGTTCGGCAAAGCGGTTGACTGTGGACAATCTGCCTGCTCCCACAGCACTCAGGTGAGACTCAGGGGTGCCCCGTGCCAACTGTCGGCGCCTGGGGCAGACCTGCCCACACAATATCCCACAGTGACATGCTGGTCCCTTCAAATTGCAGTTACCGGACCAGCAGCCGGTTCAGGAAGAGCAAGCCCCCCTCCCTGTCTCCTTGGAGGCAGGAAGCTCATCTCACTGTGTGAGGTGCCGTCCTTGCTGCAGAGCTGAGAGAGAGAGACCCCTTGACCACGGGCAGGTGAGGGACCCAGGGCTGAGAGGCTTGTACAGCAAACCCTGTTCGTCCTTTACTGGCTCCCCACCTGCCCGGGCCCCAGCGGTGTGCCGAGGCCTCAGCAGCGTGCACACAAAGCTAAGTGTCCTCACCTGGTCGTGGCTCCCCAAACGTATCGTTTCCTTGCCTACAAAGCACAAAGAGCTGGCTGGTCCACCATTTCGGACAGCGCCGTCCTTCCTGATCTTTGTCCATGTCTTCCATGCCTTTTTCTCTTGTTAATCAGGTCTCAGGTCTGCGGTCCGGTGAGTCCAACCGTAAGATGTCAAGAAGAGTAGAGGGGACATTGTCCCCCTCCCTGACCCTGCCTGGCACAAGACCAGACACAGCCCTTCAATTCCCATTTTTGTCTCCTAAACGATTCACTGAATCGCTTGTCCCCACTGCTCAATGGGAACAAAATGGTTGTAAATGAAATTTTGGTTCAGTGTGCTCCTTCCGGCCAGACTGAGCTTGGCCGTGGCCCCAGCCGGAGCCTGTAGACAGGCTGTGCTGAGAACAGGTGGCGCTGGGGTTTGACCCTCTCTGGCCCCCTGTGTAGCCGGGGCCCCTTCTGTCTACCAGCCCACACCGGCTCCTCCCGCCTGGCTCCCTCCGTGTACCACAAAATGCCAGGTGGCCAGCCTTTCAACCCTTGTGGTCCTCATGGGCACAGAGCGTTCCCCCTTTGCCACCATCCTTTTGAATAACCCCCTCCACGTCCTGAGTCTGGAGTGGTCCTCTGTGTGTGTCCACGGCAGCCGGGCTGGCTGGCAGGAGGAGACTCTTGGGCCAGCAGAGCTGGAGCCCTTCCCGACTGTGATTTTTGTACAAAATGAACCTTCCCTTCCCATCAAAGCATCCTGGCTGCTAAGCAGCTCCCGCACGCCAGAAGCCACGTAGCCAACATCGCTGCCATAACAAGCGGTGCAGGTGTGCTGCCGCCGCCTCTCAGGGGTGCTAGTTACACAACCGTCAGGTTGCAGGGCAGACAGGCTTAGCTGTTGCTCAGTTCCTCGGCCGCACACCCTCCACCAGCTTCAGTGAGCGATGCAGTCCTGCGTCTTTGCCGTCCTCGGGAGCTCCCAATTAGCAGCAGCTCTTGGGGCTGTTCGGGGCTCCCATGCACAGCCCTGCTGGCCTGGGGATGCACGGCCACTCTCCTGGGGCAGCAGACGGGGGACCAGAATCAGTCAGACGTGCCAGCAGGAAAGACGGGAGACACGCAATACGGGAGAGATACGGCGTCTGTGAGGCAACCATGGACAAGGGAGTGGTTGAGCGTGCCTGAGAGCCCTTGGAAGGGGTGTTTTTGTCTTCCCTGCTATGCTGGGATCCGCAGGAGGCCACGAAGCATCCCCCTCCGTCCTCCTGCACCCCCGTCAAGTGACTCAACACCGAGGACGCAGACAAAAACATCTGTCTTGCATTGATCTGGGGACGACTCCTGAGTTTTAACCGATATGTGTGCCCTTGGACCTGCCACAACTTAGGTAAATGCCTGTTTCCATGGACCGAGAGTGTGAGTCTGCAGTCACTGGTTAGATTTCTGACCAGGCTCTCACTAGGAGTGAACTGGCAAAAATGCTCGTCCGCTTGTGCGTGACAACCTTTCTTCAATTTATGCTGCCATTTGAATGACAACATTAAAGGAACTTGGAACTCTAAATTTTCCTCTGTTCAACCGATACGTCTGTACTACATGGTGAAACTTTAAGGTTGGAATTTGTTCTATCTCATCGTTACCTTCAACACCGTTCTGCTGGGGTGGCTCAGTGGATTGAGCACCTGCTTGTGAACCAAAGAGTCTCTGGTTCAATTCCCAGTCCGGGCACATGCCTGGGTTGCCGGCCAGGTCCCCAGCAGGGGGCGTGCGAGAAGCCAACTGTGTATCTCTCGCACATCGATGTTTCCCGCCCTTTCTTTCTCCCTGCCTTCCCCTCTCTCTAAAGGTAAATAAATAAAATCTCCTTTTTTCAAAAAGACCATTTTTCTGATACCATTTAGGAAAAAATTAAAGCTGTCAAAATGGGTATTTATGAACTCAGTCAATAGGGAAAACTGTGAGTTCAGAGCTTCTCTTGTCTGAGAGTGTTTCTAAGACAGCGTTTCCTGATGGAATTGTTAAAAGATAACCAACACTCTCCAAACATCCACGACGCAGGACTGTCCTGACCCTCAGGGTTTCTCCCCATCGTGGAAATGCGTGAAAACAAGGCCGACGGAATTCACGTGCGAAATTCCAGGGCGATTTCAGGACAGGCTGCCACGTCGTTGTTGTGTGAATAAAAATGTGAGTCCCGCGGAATGCCAAAACATCAATCACCAGCTCTTAAAACTGTGTTTCCTTTTTGGGTAGGAACACGTGTTGCTTCTAACAAATATCTGAAGCATCTGACACGGACTGCAGGAGAAGGATATCGACTCACTTGCCCACACTGAACGAATAGCGTAATTTCCGCTGATAACCGCCGGGTCTGATGGACACCTCAGATAAGTAGGTTCCCCACACGACTTCCCAGTGCATCTTTGGTCAGTTCTTCCTTCAGCCCCGGGGGTAGCGTTTGCACCACACAGGGACGGCCACACGCATTCCTGGATGCCCAGCACGCCTTGCGTTCTGTGTGTTTGCGGTGGCAAGGAAAAGCATCCACCGCTGATGAATGGGGCGGGGGCTTTTTGTGGAAGGAGAAGACGTGGCAGTAGAAGTCCTGGTAGGTCAAGACGGATGGACTGTCAGCCACGGCACGTGGCAGAAGCAGATGCCGAGTCAAATCAGGAAACATAGGGTTGGAGGCGAGTCTAAAGTGGACACAGCATCTGCTTTCATCCCCTGTGCAGCATCTAGGAAAATTTCCTACCTACTCCGACTCCTAATTTCCTTGCTGTAGGAGAGGGATAAGAATATTCTCCCTCTGCAAAGCAGTGGACAGCTTTGAGGGTAAAGTGATAGATTCCCCGGGGATGCTCCACAGACACCGGCTAAACTTCCAACACAGGCTTTAACAGTCTAGTGACCCAGTTGTACGAAGGCAGAAAGACAGAGGCCTGGAGCAAACGCTTCCCCGGGCTTTTGGCTGCTACACGGATCCCAGGGAAGCACCTGGAAGACGCCCAGAAGTGTTGGGCCTGCTGCAAGGCCTGACACTGCAGTAGGTGGGTAGGCCACCCTGCCCCACCGAGCTACGGCCCTCGTTGTTCTCTGGAAGACAGGGCCCCTCTCTGCAGAAAGTGGATGCCCCCAGAGAGCACACCGTGATGTGATGGTGGCAGGCCCCGATGGCCAGGCCAGCAGCCACCAGGAGTCAGCTCAGCAGAGCCTCCGCCATGACCGCACACAGAACTGAAGGCCTACAATGCATTCAGAAGGAATCTCTGACCTCAACCGCAGGCAGGAAAGGACCCCAGCAAACAAACAAAAAACCAACCCATGGTCCACCAACCAATCCAGAAAGGATGGCTTCCACAGCGTGCACTCAGAGAACGAATGTCGGAAAACTTAACCCTCAGAGGGCCTTTGGCCTTTCCACAGCCACGCTGAGCTGTGCGGGCCAACGATGGCGGGGCGATCCCCAGGCAAAATGGTTTCCAGCCTGCAATTCTGTGCCAGGGCATCCGAGGGGCCCGTGTGCCCGCCCGTGAGCGGGGCTCATTCACATGCGGCCGATGCTCCCGGCTCCCAAGGATCCTGCCACACGGCCTGTGGAGGGGCCCCTTGTGCCCAGCTGCCTGTGCTTCTGGCTCTTGCACGCTCCTATTAAGGTCCCCGAGCATAAACCACTGGACGGAAGTCTCACATTTAGCTTGGGGGACAGTGAAACATGATGAGTAACCATGGCAATAATTCAATGCCCATCCCTTCTCTTTTTCAGAAACCGGCATGTGGGAGCTTCTGCCGTGCACGTCGCTGTCCACTTTCCGAGGAAGGAAGCTCGTCGTGGGGCATGACACCCAGTGCTCTCCGCTGGGCTGGCCTGGAAGTTCAGACACTTCCTAGGACTGCATCTGGTGGGAAATCGTCCCGAACCTGGTATTTCTCCTTCCACTCTCCCCGAGTGCTGGGCAGCAGGCACGCCCACGCCCACCCACGCTCGCCACCGCAAGAGGAGGCAGATGCTGCGTGTGGGGGTCCCACTCCAGTGCAGAGGAAATACATGGCTATGGCCGGGGTCCTAGATGGCAAAGGACAGTGTACGCTATCGGCGAAGATGGGAAACACGGGGGGAGACAGGAAGGAAGGGACAATCAGCCCCTAACTAAAAACGGTCCGAGCAAGAACCGCAAAACCGTGATAAATTAACGCAGAGAGTAAAAGTGTTCAGTCTCACGAGCGATCAAAATTAACATTAAAACACAGAGGAAATGCCGCTTTTCATCCATCCACTTGGCCAACACAATGTGGGAGCCCACGGCACCGCATCTTCGAAAAGACGCGATGACGTGGGGGGTGGAAGCCTGAACTCGGACAGACGGGGGAAGCACGTTTCCCAGTGGATATTGGGGGTCCCCACACGTTCACAGCCTTGGAAGAATCAGGGTTTCCCTTGCTAGAACTTGGCAACGGGGAACTATGGAGACACACACGTCGTGTACGGGCGTATTCCCACCAACATGAGTCAGATATTTGCGAGGCAGAAACTGGGAAGGGGTGAAATAAACCACAGGAGAGCATATCATGCCGTCCTGAACATCTTCATCCTTGAAGAATGCTTGGCCAGGATGACTTTGGGTCCAAACAGGCAGACGGGGACATTAAATACAGGCAGCCTGAGTGCAAACTTGAAAAGACATTTCTACGTGGCTCTGTACGGCTTCGGGGGACACATGTATGTACATACGTGGAAACAAACATAACAGGACTTTATGGGTCATGAGTTTCGGGAGAGCGGGGCTACCGGGGCCTTCACGTGCTCCTTCATACACTCCTGTTCTTGTCAAATGTCCTGCTGATTTTTACGATGAGGGAAAAAAAATGCCTTCAAAGTATCAACTAATCACATCACCTTCCAGCTCACGGAGACGGAGTCAGAGTTAAATTCCCAAAGCCCTCCCACGTGATCATCTATCTGCACGAGCGGGAATAAGATAAAGTGGACCCTGCCTTGCACTCGGCCTGGACAGGCCCTATTTTAGGAGACTTCCCTTTGATGAGCTCCGAGTTTTAACTCGTGTTCTTCTGTCAAGTGCTGCGCAGCTGGCCCTCGTCACATCGTCACAGAAAAGTAGGATTCCCTTTTTATAGACATCTTTTCACGCTCTGATTCTTCGAGCACCAGCACAGGCCCAGTGGTTAATAAATGCCTGGTGAATGCCCGAGTTCCCGATTCCTCGCGGGAGGAGGCTCGGACGGCGATAGATTCTGTGTGGAGCCTGCAGCTGCCCACGCAGGCTGGGCTCAGGCTCCACCCCTGGCACCTTTGGGGCCTTTCGGGGACCCTGGCTGTCCAGGAGTCAGCCGCTCGCCCTGCCCTGCACACAGGCCACAGGAGGTCATGTCTGACCGTCTCCGACTCTGGGCCAGGCCCCTCGTTCGAGTCCTTCTAGGTCGGGAAAGGGAGGGGCGCAAGGTTCTCTGGAGCCTGAAGCTCAAGTTGACCAATACTTAACAAGCTCAAATTCTTCACGACAACCTGGATTTTTGTTTTTTTGGTGCACTTACCTAGAAAAGGAGAAAATGATCACCCGAGTGCCTGATTAAAAGAGGGGGAGGCATGCTAGGCAGAGCAAGTATTTCAAACTGAACAGCTATGGAACCGAAGGGACGGCATCCGCGCTGTGCCGAGTCCCAGGCCAAAGCACGGCCTGCCCAAGGTCAGGTTCCACGTCTGTAATGTCCGGTCCCTTCCTCCGCTGTCTCACGGCCAGCTCCGCCGGCCTGGAACTCATCACAGCAGCAGGGGAAGCCTCCGAGCCGCCGTTCCAGCACAAACGCGGCTAACGTGCAGAGCCGCACCCTGATGCAGGGTTGCTGGCACACCCAAGGACATGTGGGGTGTTGGCAAAGGGTCCCCCAACACGTGCCTCAGCGCCAGGCAGACTGCTTCGCGCCAAAGGCAACTTCCATCCGCCCCTCCCTCCACTGCCCAGCAGAGCTGGCAGGAGCCGCCTCACCCAGAATGAGATGGTGGGAGATGACTTTTCTGACCTGCCTGCCGAGTGGACAGACAAGGGACCACCGCACAGGCGTTCTTTCCGCAATGACCTGGGGAAGCCTGAGGCGTCTCCCTGACCCCGAGCTCAGGATGTCCCCTTCATTTACCCTCACCCCTCTCTGTCTCTGATCTCTCCTGCACGTGGGGCATCCGACTGTCTCGCGCATGCAGGATGCAATGCACATGTATGTATTGAATGTTGCCGTGTTATCTTCCTCCTGTGCCTCATGTCTCCTTGACGATGAGACCCGCCGGAAGAGCCTTGGGCATGGAGGAAAGTGTCCTCGCCCTCCCCAAAGCAAACCTCCAGGCACTGACCACTCACGGGTAGATCGTGACGGAGAAGACACACGTGTGATAAAGACTGTCCTTCCTGCAGCAAAACCAGAAAGCGGGCAGGGCGTCCGGGAGAATCACTCCCGGTGGCCGAGTGGCCTGGGCAGTTCTCTGTGCTTGTCATAATAACCCATCTGACCAGTACTCTGACCCACCCTCAGCCCCCGGGGCGTGGGTATGTGGCGGTGGGAGAGAAAGGGAGACTGAGGCGAGAAACAACATCGGTATCCGTTCCCAAGAATGTTCTTGTGGGACACTGTGTGTGGTCGATCCGCATCGTTCAGCCACAGCGTGTCCCTTCGAGAATATTCTGAACACGGACATCACCAGGCTGCAGACACATAAACTAGACACACATGTCTGTGTGTGTGTGTGTGTGTGTGTGTGTGTGTGTGAGAACACTACACAAATTCACATCCAGCATCGTTCTCATTGTGCGTGGCATACCCAGGCAAGCACGTGCGGAGGGGCAGCCTCCCCCATGGAGCATGGGGGACACACCATGGGACTTGGGAATGACATGGGAAAGGGGGCAGAGGGGTTGAAAAACGGACCCCAGGAGAGACAGCGCGGCCGGCGAGGCTGAGACGGGCTGCCCCGGGGGCTGGGACGCCGTCCTGGTGAGAACCCACGGAAATGCGCCCTTCTGCCCCAGTCCTGAAGAAAGCAGTTCCCGTGCCTGGCACCCATCAATCAACCATCGAAATCCGCCCCGACTCCGCCTCTGCCTGCCCCTCACCGTGCCCACGTGGGACCCAACCAACATCCACAGACAAGCGGGGGAAAGGAGGGGGTGGGGGTCGCTGTGTTCAGGGGCGGCGTGTGCGCCCCCTGCCCGCTCACCTGCGGCCCGCAGTGCCCGTGGCAGGTAGGAACTGCACCAGGAAGGTGGATGGAAAGGCCGAAGCGTTGTGTTCCCCCGTCGCGGAGAGCACGACGGAATCGCAGATCAGAGAGGCGGCAGCTACCGTACAGAATGACAAGTCCATTCCTGCAACATGTCCTTCAGGGACTTGCGTCCCAGTGACTGGACGCCTGCCGGGATTATGGCACAAGGGCCACCAACAAGCGGGACTGCCACCATATTTCCCAATCACGGAGCAGAGGACCAGACACTGCAGCCTCGACCCCTTCTCCACATTCCTGACGAAGACTACGGGCACTGATCTTTACAATAAAATCACCCAGAAATTGACATCCACCAAGCGCTCTAAATGTTCACAAGTGTGCTTGCTCAAAATTACTTTCGAGCTATCTTCTTGATGTGTGGTATTATCAGAAGGGCCTAACATTTGTCTTCCGTGTTCATATGCTAAGGCCTCCAGAAGCCAAGAATGGCATTCGGCGGCTTTCTATTTCTAACCAAGAAACATGCCCGTGAAGATGCCTTGATTCTGGAGCCAAGGGTTCCCCCCCCCACCTCAGAATAACAGGGAGGGCATTGATGTTAAAAAGCAAAGAACACAGGTAAGCCAGGAGAGGTCATCTGACTGGTAAATGCTCATAAACTGTATCTTTTAAAGTTTTTCTTCAGAAAGTCAGAATCTCCCAGTAAAGAAACCCGACGGGCGACTACCACCAGCTGGCTCCCCGTTCCCCGGGGATGAAAGAGTCCGGTGGCACTGAACACACTGATCTAATCGCCGCCGGCACTGAGGACAAACGAGAAAAGTGTAAGGACTCCGGGGGACTCCACGAGGTCACAAAAATGTAGAATTCAGCGGGGGGGGAAAATCCCCATTGTCATTGATGATAGCAGTGGACGGGAACATCAGGACATTAAATGGCAAATTCCCATGACGTCAGCAAGTTCAGGGTTGACTGTCGTCCCAACAGAGGCAGGGATCCGAAGAGGGTAAGGTAGTGCAGGGACCATAAGGTCATGGCGAATCTTTACTAAAATGGGGGATGCACGGTCACCTAGTTGGATCGGTTAGAACAGTGTTATTACGACACTCACCACACCACCCACTAATTATCCCCTCACAGCGGGAAGGCCACACCCCTAAATGATAAGATCCATCTAATGACAGACACGTAGGGCTGCCTTCCAACACTCCATCTGGAACCGTGACGAAGCACTTGAACGTGCCGTGATCTGTTTTCTGACGGACTTCAGAGGAGATCGTCCTGTAGACTGGATCGTATCGAGTTCTGTATCATCAGGTCTCCCGCTCCACGTGTTTCCCTAGAGCGGACGTTAAGCCCGCTCGCAAACCGAGGGCGCGGCCCAACCGCGTGGGAGCAGCCTCCATTGAAACAAAACGCCTGGCTCCTGGGGCGTGTTCCCATGCTCGTTTGTAAGCATGTGGAGCACACGTGTGTAGCTTTATGGTCTGCAGCCAGCGCTGCTGATCAGGACCAAGAGAACAGGAGCTTGTTCGTCCTGATGCAAACAGAGACCCGCAGAGCCCCAGCACCGGAGCCCAGCCGGCTTCGGCGAGCCACGCAGAGAGAACACGCAGAGTGGGAACAGGGCACAGACCGCCCGCCATTCCCGCACAGCCTGGAGCAGCCCCCGGGCAGAAGGATTCCAGCGCAGTCACCCGGCCACGGGAGCCCCGTGCCAGGTCAGAGAAGGCAGGGCTAGCAGGTGCAGAAGGCGGCGCAGGCATCTCTGAGGCCACGCTCTGAATGCTCCTGTGGACAAGCACCTGCCACGTACTCACGGTGCGTGAAGAAGCTACGTGGCAGACCAACAGGGGCCAGGCTCCTCAGGGCATTTGGAAACATCAGCTCCAGGAGAAACAGGTATTCGCCGTGTTTGGGGGCAGGGACAAGGGGTAGCCACATCCGCCTCACAGCCACACGGTTCGGGGACCCTCAGGCCATGACCTCGCTGGTCGGCCAGCACGTGCTCCGCCGACTCACAGCGGACAGGGCACACACCCCGTAGCTGCCACGCACGGGCCCCGCGCAGCAGCTCAGAAACCAAGTCGGGGGAACGAACCGCCTGCTCAAGCAGTGGCGGCGGCGGCAGCAGCAGCAACCCACGTACATGTTTCCCGCCACCCTGCTTCTCTGGGGGCATCTTCACCCTCGCAGACACCGCAGGATGGCACTGACATGAGGGATGCGGGACAGAAAGCACCAGACCAGGGTGCACACTGATTGGCGCAGACCCAGGGTGCTGGTCACCAGGTGGTACAGGTGCGGGGAGGAGGAAGGGTGTAAACGGCACCAGAGACAGGGCGACGGATGGACGCTGGGGTGTGGGTGATGAGCCCTCCCTGCTGTCCACGGGTGCTGTGTCATAGCATTGGACACTAACTACCTATGCTGTCGTGGAAACCGACGTCCCCGCCGCCGTGGAAAGTCACAACAGTGGGAAAAGTGACTCATTTGTACTTCTGCACGTCTGCTTACTTCCCACCTGTCTCTGTGCCCACGTGCGCGGTGTATGCGTGCTTACAGACATCCGTATTTTCCTCGCCCGGGAGCCTAACAAAGCCTGAGAAATGTGTCTGTACTGATGTGACATGATGCTTCGCACCAAGGTGCACAGATCGGGACCCTTCACCCTTAGGGACTCTGGCTCGAGACCCCTCAAGCCCGGACACGATCTTCCGCCTCCACAGCCTACCTCTTCCTACAAAGTCCCCCGACACATCGGCCCCACCCAGGGCCCACCCAGGGGTCAGGTTTTACTGTGATATTTCACAATCCGCTCAGATCTGCAACAGTCTCCCGCTGTTTGCTTTATGAGACCTCACCGGGACTTTTTGGGAAGAATCCGGGCCGAGGATCTCATAAAACACAGAGCGTTCTGGATTCCTCTCTGTCCTTGTCAACTGATTCGGCTTGGACCTTCCAGGCAGGGACAGGCCCAGGCATTTGTAAGTCCTGCCTCTTACTCGGAGGCATGGGGCACCCCGAGGCCTCCCTGCCAGTGAGTGCCCCGTTACGAGGCCACCTCTGCATGGCCCCCTTTTGTCCTGCGGTTTCCCTCCTCAGGAGCCTTCCCTCGGTCCCTGTCCCTGAGGCACCACCCATCGCCATCAGCCTTTCAGGCGGGGATTATCTTCCTCCCACACGGGGCTCCCAGCACGGAGCTTTGCTGCGTGAAATACCTTTCCTACGACTTCCCAGCCCCCTTGAAAAGCCTTTCCCTTCTCATGAAAGGATTTTTAAAAACCATAGTCTGCCCTAGGAGGTACTGAGGCAAAACAGGCCGAGAGACATGAGATCCAGCTCATCCAGCGCAAACACATCCCATAAAACGTCTCTGTAAAAATAAAACAAAGTCTCGTCCCAAAACTTTAGCGTTCCGAGACCTTGTTTGGGAGGGGAGCGCGTTGGAAACGGCTGGTACCAGACTAAAGTATTTGGCCCACGGTCACCAATGCCCTCCCCGCCTTGCGAGGGGGGCTTGAACGTGCTGTCCCCGAGCCCCCGGAGTCCCGCATGGGGCCGCACTCTGGGACACCCCGGGACGGGGCCTCATGTGGCTGAGACGGAATGGACGTTGGAATTAGGGGTGTGGGCGTGGGCATTTCAGTCCTGCGGGAAGCTGCCCACTGGACCCCGGCACTTTGGGAAACAACTATGAAGATCCTATTAACTCATCAGGAATTAACCAGGAGCCTCCTGAGACTCCGGTGGGCTCCACAACGTGCCAACCCCCCCTCCAGACGAAACCCACTGAAAATAAAAATAAAAAGAGGACTCAGAGCATTTCCTCGCAAAACGTACGGTGATTTTTCCAGAGGAATAAACACCCAACACGACTGAGCAAGTGCTCACGGCTTCCCAAGCTGGGTCAAAAATCAAAGCCGAGTCCAGCATGGAAGAGGAACATTAGGAAATAAATTATATCTTCAAAACGCTCGGGAAGTTTGTTTCTGGAGCAGACAAAGGAGCCCACGATGCTCATCGTGAACACACGACAGAAACCCCGGGAGACAGGGAATCTGGCAAGCGGCTCAGCCCTCTCGCGCGGCGGCAAGCCTCCCTGAATGTTCCTCGCCGCGGGACAATCCTCTGCTGGAGGGCCGAAATCTAACGGGGAAAGCACACCCTAAAAGCTCATCTGGTTCCCTTGGATTCCCCTTCCAGCGCAGCCCCCCTGAAAGTCAAAGGCCGTTGAATGTGCTAAGAAGAAAGAGATGACGGTCAAGTCCACTGTTCTGTGGAGCAGGGGGTCCCTACCGGCGTCCGGTCTCCCCAGGGCTCCATGACACTTTGTGGGGGGGGGGTCTGGCGCACACCCAGTGGGACGGCGAGCGGCATGCATGGCCTCCAGCCACCAGCTGCCCGGAGCCAAGCCCTTCCAAAGTGCCTTCCGACCTGGCCCAACTCCCCCGGGCGGGAACAATCGCCCTGACACGGGCCTCTCTTTGGCAACCCTACGAAGCAAGACGTGTGGAAAGAGCCTTCAATGTCCCTGGCACCCTCGCTTTGTTCCCTGTCACCACGGCTGGCAGGCTCATGCAGGAATTGATACGTGTCCCCAGATGGAGGTCACGCTGTGCTTGTCACACCCAGCCTGGGCATGGAGACCAGTGAGCTTCCACGGGGCACAGGGCCACGGAGGGAGAGGCAGGGTCGCAAGCCTGAGCCCCTCCGAGGCCACCCCATCACTGTGCCTGCTGCTACGGCGGCGAGCGGTGTGGGCAGGGACAGGATGCGATGACAGTGTGCCACTGTGATATCGCAATGCCAGAGGGTCACCGAGATGTGGCCCCTTCTGAGAGAGGATTCTCACCACCGATCAGGTCTTTTCCACCAGTTCTGTCCTGCTGTCTCTCTCACACACACACACACACACACACACACACACACACACACATCCCTCCACTGGGGGGAGGCCTCCTCCTACAGGAAGGCCACCTGCTGCATCCCCCCCACCCCGAGTTGACTCAGAACAGCAGTTGAGACCACGAGGTAGACCAGGAGCCACCCCACTCTGCCATGCCACGGCCACTGTGCCGATGCAACGAGGGTCACCGCCCGGGTCCGGGCTGGGCGTGATGCTGCTCATACACTGCCCCACCCCCACGTCTCAGGGGTGCCACCTGCACACCTGATGCCCTGCGCATCCGCATCCTGCCCCGTAGGAAGTCCTGCGTTTCCCTAGGAAAGTGGCTTCGTCCTTATTCATGCTCCCTGCCGGCCAAGTGACCTTTGGCTGCCAAGGCCTTTCCGAATGAAAAGGACACGGGGACAGCCCCACACACGTGTGTTATCCCCAGAGAACCGGAATCTTCCCAGACGCCACTACATGGGCCTCCCATTTCTTTGTCCGCGAGCTCGGGGCAGGCCACCACGTGGGGACCGAACAGGCGACAGTGTTGTGAGAGCCGTGGCAGCGACACAGGCGTGGCTGCTACTTACACGGGCGGCGACGTGCAGACCGTCTCGGGGGCTGTCCTCCACAAGCCTTACGTGCTGGGCGGCAGCATGTGTGGGCACAGCGAGGCGGGCGGTTCTCAGCGGGCAGGAGAGGGGCGCATCGGCTCCACCCTGTGAGCGCATCCAAAGGAAGAAGCGTCACACACTGGACACGCGTATCATGCTCTCTCAAAACGGCTCTTCCCTGACTGAAGAATCCCTATGCCTACATCTTTCTCCTTTCCACCTTCACACGAACTTCTAGCCACCTGCCGGCTGCGGCCAAGCAGACACCACCTCTAGGAAGCCCCACCAGATCGCCCGACAGAAGCCCACCTGTTCCTCCCTTGTCAACCATCACAGTACCTTCCCCCTGGACAGCCTGTATCCCTGTTTGCAGTGATGTATCTAGTTATTCTGTTCTGTCTGCCATCTGCCCTTCTCACAGGCTCCAAGGACAAAGAGGGCAGGGTCACTGTCCCCCCCAGCAAGCAGTCAATGGAGAGTTTCTTAATAGAGCGGGCGTCACAAACAGCACATCCTGGGCCTGCCCCCACCCCTGCCCGCCACGCCCCGACGTGTGTCTGGAGCCCAGGGAGCATGTCTTTGTTTTCCTGCTGGAAATGGTTAAAACAAGAATATTTTGTGCCCTGTGAAAAGTACAGAACATCCATATTTCAGGGCCCATAAACAAGCTGCCCTGGAACGCGGCCACACGCGCCGCGTCACATGACTTGGCCCCAAGTGCTGAACACGGTGAGTAAGCGGCCCCGCAGGGAAACTGTCCGCGCGTCTGGTACGCAGCCCTGCAGAGCCATTGACACAGAGGCTCGAGAACGCCATCACGCTGGCTTTCCACTTTTGCGTGTGCACGGCACCCTTTCTACCCCCGGCCCTTCAGACAAAACCTGGCATATGCCTCGAAACAATGTATCAACGTGTAAATCTGTCATCCATGCTTTAGCACGCAAAGTGTCATCAGCCCACCCGGGGACACGGTGCTCACAGGGGGGCAGGACATGGGAGAGAAGCAGCCGACGTATAGATTTTTGTAAATGTGCACTCCGGCGCTCCTGAAGGTCACCTCTCAGCGACCACGTCTGATGGTCACTCCGCGTCCCGGACATGTGATGTCCCCCCAGAGATGGCATTTGAAACTGCCATCGATTCCCCCCAGCATGGCTTTTTGTGTTCGATTCTCATTGGAAGGGGACAGTATTCTCTCCGTGTGCAGCCTGCCGCTGCCACGGGGGGCAAGAAGCACGGCCCCACCTCTTCGGCCACATCAGCCTGACCCTGTTTGGCGAGACTGAGATCCCGTGGATGGGTGTTAGACGCCCCTTGCCAGGCAAGGGTGGCTCAAATCTCTGACCTTCCTTTGAGTCACACCTTTGAGTCACAGAAAAGAGACCAAAGATACCCACGAGGCAGCCCTTTGAGGGATGGTTGGTGTTTTGTGCTCCCCCCTCCCCCCAGGGAGGGAATGCAGCACACAGAAGTCCAAAGGGATCAAGTCACAACGGCTGTCACAGGGCCATGGCCGCCACAAACCATAGTGTCTGCACCAACACGTGCGTGCACAGCACGCCGTAAAGTCCCGTGCTCAGAGGGCACCTTTCAACATAATATCAGAGAGCTTGTCTGCCCGGGGAGCCTCGGCCGCAGACGGGACATGACACAGGGTCTGCAGGCACTTCCGCGGGCCCCAGCTGGGTGGGCACTGCTGGCATCCAGGGGGCAGAGGCCAGGGCTGCTGCCAAACGGGCCGTGATGTGTGGGGCGCCCCCCACCCCACACAGAAGCAGCCATGCAAGCCCCTCCCTGTGAGAAAGGATGAGCTGGAGGCTCCAGGGCAAGCAGCGTCTCGGGTCAAAATCAGTGCCCTGGACTCTTGTGCCAATATTTGTCCAGGGGGTGTGACACAGACACCCACAGACACACAGACGGGCGGGGTGCCGTGCCACCTGGTTCCCCCCAACCATGACCCACAGCCAGCTGTGAATGGGGGTGCGCTGTGCCTGAGACAAACCGTGCCAGAATTCATGTCTTTAGACAAAACAATATCATCCAAATGATACTCCCAGAACCAGCCGCCTGAAGATCAGAGCAGGGACAGCAGCATGGACACCTGCTCCCGGGGCAGATGAAAACCCCCCTGTAACTTGTGACTCCCAAACGTTGTGTACCCATAACCTGCGGGTGACCCAATGCCTCCCTGGGCACGTAAACAGTCAGTGGACACAGGCTGTGTACGGGGCGTGCGTCACGTGCCGTACATAACCTTACGATCGAGTGAGCTGGAGGAAAACATAAGGAAGAGAAAATGCATTTACTGTGGGAAAAATCCACGTGTACGTGGACCCATGCTGGCCAAACCTGTGTTATTGAAGGGTCTGCTGTGTTGTCCCACCTTGCCGTGACACCAGGAAAGAGTCCCAAACACCCCCTGCCTGAGCGGGAGGAACAGGAGAGAGCCTTTGTCCCCAGGGACAGCCACAAGCACGGTCATTGAAGCGTGTGCTTGTGGTGTGTCTGTGAAGACGCTCGCGTGAGCAAGACGGTATGGGCAGGCGGCACAGAAATAAGCAAGGCAAGTGGCGGACATCGGATTGGTTGGCCGCAGGGTCACCGATCATCCCCGTGTGTCCGGCCGGGACTGAGAGATTCCAGCTTGCAAGTTGGGAGCGTCCCGGCTGAATCGGGCTGAGGGGCCACCCTGGTTACTCGTGACAATTTGCAGAATATAAGGACTGTGAATGGTGGCCGACGCTTTGTGGGGGCTATTTCAGAAACTGCTCAACTGCCCGCGCCCCCCACCCCCGCAAAGCCTCTGAACACAGAGTTCGTTCCAGAATCTCTGAATCTGTGCACGATGCTCACCAGACAGCCCCATCTGGCCAGCAAGCTAAGATGCTAGAGAAACCCCACCAAATGGCGGGACAGAGGTGTTGGGCCCGTCTCCATGGTCCCCAGCGGGTCCAGGTTTTTAGGGAGACAAGGACAGAGTGGAACAGCAAGACAGCCAAGACGGTGCGTTGGCGAACTCAGTTTATCCATGTGCCATCACCCCAACACAAGCCCCCCAGCAAACGTTTCCTGCAGACCTCCAAGCGGGCAAGCGGGGGAAGAGGAAAACCATGCGCTCACGTCCTTTCTCCCCACCTTCTTGAGCAACGACAGGCCCTCTGTCACGCAAGACCTCCTACAACACGGGCTGCGGAGCAAGGCATCGTGCCTTCCGTGAGCGGCACACCCGTACCGTCTGTAATCACATGCGCATTATCTACGCAGAAGCCCCAGGAGCGTAGCGATGCTCACCATCCTGGAATGAAGAAACCAACCCCCCAGGATGGAGGTTGTCACCTGGGAACAGCCTGGGGCCAAGCCCACGTCACCTTCGGTGTGGGCAATGCAGCGTTTGGGCAAGCCAGCCCCGGGCAACCCATTTGGTAGTGTCTCCGGCTCCCTTGCCACGGCAATCACAGAATCGAGGGACCCCAGGATCCTCAAAGCCGACAATATCTCTGCTGCCACGTGGCCCGACACAGAAAACGTTTCCCCACCCCTCACCTAGACACGCTGGAGCTGCATCTCCTGGTAACTTGGCCCCAAAGGCAAGAGATGCTGCCCATTCGCTCAGCTCCACTGAGAGAACTCCAGGTGGACGAAACCGAGGAGAATGACAGACGGGTTGAAAAGGGCATTCCTCAGGTTCCCGTCTCGTCCTGGGACACCTGTGCTCCCCGACCAGCACGGCATGGCCAACCGGAGCATCCGGAGATCACGAGCACGCGTGACGGTGGGTGAACAGGGCTTTGATTCAGTCTGCGCTGGCTCTCTCGCACATCCTCCATGGAAATCGGAAGCACTCGGGCTGCGGACGGTCTACCATGATCCACTCTACCGCCCCCCCCTCTTATTGCTGTCTAAACACCGTTCAGTGAACTATCGTAGCACTTGTGGTCTCCATACACCCCACTGGGAGGAACATCTGTGCACGCTGGGGGCAGGGATATTCATGCGTTGAATAACCAAATGCTGCTCCCAGCGGCTGAGCGTGCCGGAGGCAATAAGGGAAGGCCTGCATTAGAATATCTCTCTGACATATGCACAGCTCTGGACTGCAGACCGCATCTGGCTCCCTGGGCTCCACGTAAGAAATGGTGCGTGGCTCTGCAGCATGCCGGTCCCCTGGGATGGCTGAAGCACCGGGAATTTAGTCAGGGCACACACCGAGAGGTCTGGCTGTCGGTGAAGAACATCTGGAGGGATCACACCCCATCAGATGGGTGCATCCCGAAGTCACAGGGGCCCTTTGCTGGCAGAGAAGCACATTTGCAGCTGGCGAGGTAAGACAATAAAGCACCTGAAGCCACACGGGATTTCTCCGTTTCACATGCTGGGGACGCGGCCAGGTGGCTGGGAGCCCGGGTTCACGCCTGACCCACCGTCAACAACGTGAGGATTTGGGATTGTTGCACTTCGCTGCACAGTAGCCCTCGTGCCGGATGCACGGCCGCCTTTGAATGGACGGCACAAAACCCACGCCGTGAAAGCTGACCGCGGTGACCCAGGGAGGGCACAACGTCACAGCCACAGAAGGAGCTCCCTTGCCACGGAGATGGTTTGGATTTTCCCCGTGGACTCCGCGCGTGCTGTCCTCATCACGGAAGCCCCGTTTCCGGCTGGGCCGTGGCTGCCGGCATTTATACAAAGGCTGCACTCTGGCTTCTGTTGCTGACCCGACATTTCAGACGGAAGGCCGCTGCAGGTGAACGTGTTACTCTCACTCACACGCTGCATCATGCTGGGGTCTCCACTGGCCAGATGGCGTTGGGGTGCAGCCCGCATGCTCGTCAGTGGCTGGGGAGGTGACCATCGGACGGCCTCTGCAAACACTCATCCCTCCTCAGGCCACGAGCTGGGGTAGTGATGGGGACAGCCCACAGAAAGGGACCTTGCCAGATGGTTCCCGGGAAGGACCTCTCTCCTGGTCTTCACCCCTCGCCTTTCTTGGCAGGACCTTGCCGTGTGAACGCGTGTTTCCACGCCAACAGCTTCAACAAGTGGGGCTCGATGTCACCCCGGGCCCAAGCAGTAGGCAGGCCAGTCTTCATAGCCCTCTCATTTTACAATAGAATATGACAGCGTATGGAATTTAAAAATGCGTGTAGCATGTTTGGGGCATGAACAGCACTTGTGTTGGGGGGATTCACAGGAGAACAGACTGTCCTGTCCTTTGCTCGGCAGACCCACTGGCCCTGCCGACCAGAACGGGAAGGGTGCTCCTCATGGACAAGCCGCAGTCCCCTGTCTCTGCGGGCCCAGGTCTGGGCCATGGCACCGTGATGTGTGCCCCGCATCGGGGAAGACCCCGGCCTAAGGATGGCCTGGCTGGTGGTGGCCTGAGCAGTGGCTCCTGCCTTCTGAGGACCCTGTGTCAACTCTCGAGCGTGGGTGTGAAACTAGGATTTAGAGGCTGGCTCCGAATTACTCGCTTTCCGTGTAAAAATTATCCATCGCTGTCGCCGGGGGGATTTACGGCACGTGCTGGCTCTCTCAGGTAAAGACGTTCATAAATGACTGAATACTTCACGAACAACCCCCCACTCCCACCCCCACCCCCACCCGGCTCAGGAGCTATCTGCAAAGGCGCATCTTTTACAGCCACGGGAAAGCTGGGGACACCTCACTGCAGAGTTTAGCTGGGCCGCTTAGGAGGGGACGAGTCTGTGTCCGACACCCCAGGGCTGCCTGGGGTGTCTGAGGAGCACCGTACAGGAATTAAAACCCACAGAGCATGATGGATGCTCTGGTGGCTACCTGGCCCAGCGTCATGTGGGAACGCAGCGGCCACCACAGCAGGGCCCAGCTCTCCGGAGCCCCGTCCCACGCTATCCGTGTGACCCAGACTGCCCTGTCCCCGGAGCGAGTATTCGGACCTGAGTGGAAACGTGGGCTTTCCCTGCTGCTTGGTGAGCAGCTGGTGGCAGAAAGCAGAGACTCAGGGCAAAGTGCCTGTGCCCTCGAGGGTGACGCCAAGGCTGGGGAGGAATCCGGCGGTCAGTCACTGGAGGAAGCTCACTGTGACTTCCCGCGGAAGCAGGGCGGGAAAGGGAAGGAAGGAAAAGGGGAGGGTGTCTTTGCTGAACGGCTTCAGGACCAGGGGCCGCGGCACGGGGAAGGCAATAAGCTCAGGTCGCACGCCTGACCTGCCTCGGAGAGGCCGGCAGGAGCTGCCATCCCCTTCACCGTGCCCACAGCTAGACATTTTCTCCTCAATTAAGCGCAATTAAGAATTATTAAACAAACGCTCCCAGGCAATGTCACTGAGCAGAGTTAGCACCTGTGGGCATCGGCACCCGAAACAAATAGAAAAGGGCAGGCGTTAGTTTTCTTTCTTTCTTTTCTTTTTTCCTATTTTTTTTTGCTAATGCCAGACTAGGACGCCCATGCTTATTCTGCCTAAGTGTTTGGAGCTGGCAGAACGCATTTGTTTCCGGCACAACACAACTTCGTGTCTCCCTGCAGACATCAGATGTTTCTAAAACTCGGCACTGCCTGTGTCCCCGACAATCCCGCCTCTGGGCCTGTACCTGAAGGAACTCCAATCACGAACGGGAAAGAACACGGGCACCCCCTCTGTTCACAGCGGGCGTTCGATAGAGTCGCCAAGACCTGGAAGCAGCCCAGGCGCCCACGAGTGGATGAGGGGATGAAGGAGAAGCGGCAGACATGCCCAGTGGAATAGTACCCAGCCCTAACAAGGAACACAATCTCACCCATTTGTAACAGCGCGGATGCACCTAGACCGCATGGTGCTCAGTGGAATAAGGCAGGCAGAGAAAGACAAATGTCATGTGACCTCCCTTCTGTGGGGAGTCTAACGAAAACAAAAACCAGACAGACAGAAGAGAAAGACACACAGATGCAGAGAACAGGCCGGTGGTCACCAGAGAGGGGACCGGCTGGGCACTGCCTGCGTGAAAGCGGCGAAGGGACGGAGAAACAGCTTGTGTGCGGGGTACAGGGCAGTGCGGGGGATGGGCGTGCGGCCCAGGGCACCCAGTCCACGACATTACAGAGTAACTATGCCGGGTGCCCGCTGGCTGCTGGACTTCCCCGCGAGGTCACGCTCTAAGGCACATGATTGTGTAAGCACCCTCTGGACCTGATACACAGTAACACCGAGGGGCCGCTGTAGCTGGAAAACAAAATTAAGGAGAACCAGCTCCAGGAACATAGCAGCTAAGGGCTGGCACCATCCCAAGCAAATGAACATAACACTGATGAGCAGCTGTGTCTGGGAAAGGGCTACAGGACGGAGCCCGAGTATCCCCCTGGGCCCCCCTCGCAGGTCCAAAGGACCCTGGCCTCTCTCACGGAGGTCAGTCTTCAAACCCAGAAAGAACCCAGCTGCCAACGGGCAATGAATGAGCTGCCCACAGACCTCACGGGGGTCGGCGTTCCAGGAGGGAACGTTCGGGGCAGCTGAGCTCAGAGGCAGCCGTGAGCATATGGAGTCTGAGCAATGTGTACTGGATCTCTCGTCGGGGCGGGGGGTCTCACCGAGCACATAATGCGGTGTGAGCTCGGCTGCACACACACCAGCGTCCTGTGGCCCGTTCCACTGCCTGACTATGGGCTGGGCAGGACCCAGGAGCTCTGTCTTGGCTGAAAACACCGTGTCAGTAGTCGCTGAGCCCCTTCGAGGCGGCTCCGTCTAAGGAAATGCTCATCTCGCAGCTTGTCGGCTGAGTGCACGTGTCCTTACTGAGGGAGATAGAATGGGGCCTGCAGAGAGACGTAGGTTCAGGCAGCAATCCAGGGACAGTGGCTCCTGACAGAGTGGGAATTCTAAACACGCCAAAGTGCACGGGCAGGCGGCTGGCTCCACAGCCCGGGCCTCAGACCCTGCAGCTGCGCCCCAGACCCAGGCAGGGGTGGCATGTTGGGGGCTGGGCTGCGGCACGAAGAGGCCAGGCGGTGGAAGAAAGGTGGGCAGCCCGTGCTGAGGAGCAGGCCGGCAGAGGTGGCCCGTCCAGCAGGCCCCGTGTGGTCCTGGCTCCCAGCCCAGTGCAAGCAGAGGAGCAGGCTCGACTCACCGACTCCCAGGCCCCTGGCGTGGCGGGCACCGCCCTGGAGTGCCGGCCAGCCCGCCGGCCGTGCAGTGCCCTCGACAAAGCGTCGAGCCTCAGAGAACACCCGGAGACCTTTGCCAGGCCTAGCAGCTGCAGACCCCAGGACGGCATGAGGGCCCATCAGCACCTGCAGGCGGCTGCGGGCCCTGCGTCACTTTGTCACCTCGAAGCCATGTGACTCTGCCTGTCAGGTGACCTGTGCTTCCGGGACTCCCCCTCCTTTGGATGGCACCTGAGTCAGCGTGGCCGGGCTGCAGCTTTCCCAAGGCCTGCAGGGCACAGAGAAGCAAGGCTCGCCGCAGCCTGGCGGCACACACTGGCCTGCCGGGGCTGCTCCCCGGTGGAAGGCGTGCCCCTGCACGCGGGCTCTGGCAGGAGACGCTGTGGTTCTGCCCCGGGGCTGCTGCCAGAGCGGAGGCACCCCTACCCCGGGCGGAGAGGGCAACACCCTTGGCGCTCAGCCAGCTGGGGGGTCCCCAGGAAGTCCAGCCTAGAATGCCCGTGGGAGCCAGCCAGTCCACCCCTGGGTGGACCCCCCAACAAAGCTGCAAGCAGACCCCCCCAAACACACCCTTGCACAGCCCAGAGGCACTCTTCATGACCGCCAAACGGGGCACGCAACTGCACGCCCACCAGCAGGTGGTTGGTGGGCAGGGTGGGCCCCCACCCGGCGTGAAGAGGGAGGGAGGGGCGCGGCACAGGGGGACGTCGGGAGTCCCCGATGAGGTGGTGGCGGGTGCAGGCAGCGGGACATAAAAGGCCGAGACCGGACGTGGTCCTACGTACACAGAACGCCAGAGCAAGCCAGGGACAGAAAGTGCTTCCTCCGCCAGCGGCCCCTCCCCGGGGTCCACGCGGTAGCACTCACTCGCACACGGAGGACGCTGAGACGCAGCAGAGGCCCACGTTGGCAGCCAGACACGGGCACGCCGGGCAGACTGGCCCCGTGTTTTCCAGGCAGGCTGTGCCGGGCCCTGGGGCTCTTCCTTTGGTCCCGTGCCCTTCCTACGCCAGCAGCGGACTAACCCCGTCTGGGTGTGCGCGAGGCGGCCCCAGGCTCCTCTCCTTCCAACTCACACCTCGTGAGTCACACGCCCTCTGGCCCCAGGCACGCGTGGCGGGCTGCACCCTCCTCAGGGAAGGCATCCGTCACCCGAGGTGACTTGCGATGACACATTCCTGGAACCCACTCCCGCGCTGACGGTGGCTCCTGACATGTCAATCATTGCACACGACCCAGAATGCCCACGGAGGCTTCCCACATCCGCCTGGATGGGTCACCTGTGTGACGTGTGACAATACGGCAGGGCAGGAAAGCTCTGGACTGTGACACTCTAGAGAAAGTGGGCGTCGTTTCCCCACCTTGGACATGGGACTCGACGGAGAGATGGCACACCCGCAGGCTGGACCAGCAGCTGGCACTGTGGAGTGACCCTGCCTCCCAGGGCAGCGCTGGCAGCGCCTGCAGGTATTGCTGATGGTCAGCCCTCGTGGGCGGTGCTGCTGGCATCCCGTGGGCAGAGGCCAGGGATGCCGCTCATGCTGTGACAATGCAGCAGGCAGTCTGTGACCGGAGCGCGAGCCGGTCCCCAACACCGGCCGCGTGGAGCTGGAGAAGCGGCTGGTCCCCAAGGCTCCGTCTTTGTCATGTTTAAATACTTCTGCACCCGAGAGTGCGCGCTCGCTGCCTGGGGTCACTTCATTCCCTCCCCCCACACCCACGCCCGGGAGACATTCGACATCTCTGCAGTCATTTCTGTTGTCACAGTCAGGCGGGAGCGCTGGGCATGTCCCGGAGACTGTTGGAGGTGACGGCGACCGTACCAGATCCGCCCCCCAGCAAAGGACCCTCCGGCCCCAAGAGTGACAGTGCTCACTGTGAGAAATCACGACCTAGAGACGTACACGCTCACCAGACCAGCTTCTTTCTTCTTCACCGAACGCGGACTTGGGTGTTTTTGGGGGGGCTGGTTTGCAACTGAATTTACCGGGAACACAGTGGCTAATAAAATGATATGGGTATCAGGTGTGCCTTCCTATAAGCCATCCTCTGTACCAGTCACGTCCCCTGCCGTTGCCGTCCACCCCCCGCTCTACCCTCTTCTGTCTGCCCCACTCCCGTTCCCTCTGGCCGTCCCCAGGCTGATGTCTGTGTGTATAAGGTTTTCTTTTCTTGTTTTCGGTTTGTTCCTCTTCGGATGGCACACACTATCTGCCCTTTTCGTTCCTCTTTGCTGGGATCACTCACCTGGCTTTTTAAAAGTCAGCACAGGGCTCTCCCTGTCGCTTCCCCGAGTCATGGAATTCTCAGGCTGGGCCGCCGCGGCCCCGGAGAAATTTCAGTAAGTGACAGTTTGCATCTCAGGTGTCTGGCCTGCAGAGAAGGGGTCAGGCACGGCTTAGCCCCAGGGACCGACAAGCACAGCCATGCTGCCCGGCTTTTCTCGCTGGGGTGGCCTTCCTGACAATCAGGACTGCACAGCTGCAGAGGCTGACGAGGCTCTGAGTGGCGGGCACAGCCTCTGAGGGTCCCAGAGGACGTCAGGAACACTGTCATGGGGGCGGGGGGCGGGCGCAACTACACCGTATAAGCCTCATCTGATGCCCAAAGTCACGTGACCTGCAGACGAGCCCGTCCCTGCCCGCAATGACGATTCCAGGCCCACGGTCTGCAAACGCCAACTTTGGGGCCGGAATGTTTTGGGACTTCACAAGGCAGTGGCTTTTCAGAACATGACAACAACTGTATCAAAAATATTCAAAGGCCACTTCAAAGGCTGGCTGCCTTCAGGGCAGCTTTTGGAATTCGAAATGGACACTGCAGCTTTCTTTACCACCGCACTCAGTCCTGCTGTTCCACATGCTGTTTAGTAACTCAAACCAGCCCTGGCTGGTGTGGCTCAGTGCACTGAGCACAGGCTGGGGACCAAAGGGTCGCCGGTTCGATTCCCAGTCAGGGCACAGGCCTGGGTTGCGGGCCAGGTCCCCAGTAGGGGGCGCATGAGAGGCAATCACATACACATTGATGTTTCTGTCCCTCTCTTTCTCCTTCCCTCCCCTTCTCTCTAAAAACAAATAAGTATAATCTTAAAAAAAAAAAGATCTCAAACCAAAGCGAATTTTGGAACAGCGGGAGGTGATGGACACTCGCTCAAGTTGCGGTCAGCATTTCCCAATCCATGCATCTGTCAAATCCTCAACTCACACATGACTACACGTGTGTGAGTTGGTGATCCCCCAGTGAAGGGTTACCTGTCAACCTTACACGTACACGTGATTACATGTCCATTATATGCCGGCAGATACTCACATGGAATGTGTCTGCTTGCCTGTATGTTCTGTTACATATGTTCTTCCTGGTTCTGGACAAAGGACTGGCCGTCTCCAATTTGAAAGGCGGCAGCTGGCAAAAAGCGGTGCCGTCAGGGAAATGGGAAGTGAAGTAGGCAAAGTGTATGCAGGTAGCATACGCATATATGTATATATGTGTGTGTGTGTGTACACACAATGCCCAGCATGTCCCATGGCCCCTGGCCCCGGAAACACGACAGACTGTCTGTCACCTGCTGTGGGGTCGGTAAAGGCCGTCCCCCGACCTCCGCTCACAGTCTCTGGCTCAGAACCAGTGTCGCCGCCCCCCCAAGTTACCCAGTTTCCAGTCTTCGCCCTTCCTTTCCCTTCAGGGTGTGCACAGAGGGCTGCCCGCCTGCCGTGTGGACGCGGGACTCGGGAGGAAGACGTGCGGCCCCACCGAGCCCACCCACGCTGGCGAGTATGTTGGCCAACGCGCGTGAACGCAGAGAACCGCAGACTTCTGCCACACGTGGCAGGCGTGCGGCTTAGCAGCTGGGACACCCGCACCCAGTGACCCGGGTCCAAGGAGCTGGGACACCGTCTGGCCGCAGGGCCCAGCCCCGTGGAGATCTGGGGAGAAGCTTTCCATGGGGCTCGGCCCTTCAGCCTCCTTCATGCTCCCTGATGCTCCTTGTGGCCACTAACTCTGAGATTCTAAGCCGCGGTGGCTTTACCTTCCAGGAGACAAGGCGGCGCGTTTAGACGGGGGTGGGGGCGAGCTCTGGCACCAAGAAGGTAGACGGATTCACACGTCCCACACTGCACAGGGCAGACCGGCACAAAGCCACATCCGGCCACCAATGTGCGCACTGCCCGGGACAAGCGCCTCACACGGGTGACATGCCTGTTCTGGGTCTGCTGCACTGCAGGGACACGTGACAACATGTACAGACACCTGTGCTTGCTGCCGTTTGGGAAGGGGGACGCCGGCCTGCCGCCGGTAGGTTCTCAACCGGCTACAGCGCCCGGGGCAGCTGCTACCATAGCACGGGCTGGCTGTGCTATTGGGGAAAGTTACAATTGCATCTGCAAATGGGAACAAATGAATGACCAAGGAGAACCCGCCAGGGCACAAGACACCCCCGATCCTGGGCCACCCAGAGAAACACAGGGCCCTGAATGCCCCCCACCCCGACCCCGACCCCGGCTCAGCTCCAGGCCCCTTGTCAGAGCTGAGAGTCAAAGCCCAGCGCCTGGCGTCTGCCTGCGCTTCCCCTTCCTCGGAAGCCCTTTGTGACCACGGCCATTGGCACTTGGGGCATTTCAGGACACTGCGCGGCTGTCTTCCTGCCTGCACAGCCCGGACCCACGACTGCGTGTCTGTGCCATCATCGGGACATTTCTGGCCGCCCGGTGCACAGGGAAGGGCCTGCTGACTCAGGGACCGGCGGTTCCAGGGTTAATGTGCACACAAGGCAGGAATGTTAATGAGCGGAGCAGATGGAAACAAAACAGGGCAGACAGAAACAGGGCTGCAGAACTGGTCCTGCGGACGGAGGGACCGGCAGGGCCCGGTACCCCGGGCTCCATCAGCCTCTGCAGGGAGGCCTGACGGGGGACGGGGCGCGTTTTCAGTGCCGATAAAACGAGGCGTTGCACTTTTTATTTGTTTCGTGTACGGGAAGCTTTTTACATAGCCGCGCGCTGATATCATCAGCTGTTAACGCTCTCATCCCGGCGCAGAGGGATATTGGGCAATTTGTCCACTGATGTCCTGCAGACACTGATTCACCCACCTCAGCTGTGAGGTCTGAGCATGCCTGTCGCAAGACCGAGGGTGCCTACCGTACGTGACCACACCACGGGGTCACCTCCCAATGACATAGCTTCACCGCTTCTAGCAACAGCATGGGTGACCCCGGTTCTTGTGACCTCCCCTCCAATCCCACCTGGGAGGTGAGCACGGAGAACAGCACCCATGCAGACATGCAGAGTGAGAGGAAACGCGACCCAGAGCTGGACCTCTTTGTGGATTAGCCTCATTCCCTCAGGATAACGGGAAGGGTCCACGTGACAATGGCCACAGCCTCTCTTTGGGGAGCAAGAGTCACACGCGGGGTGCCTTGCTGTGGCATGCGTGGCAAAGGTTACACAGTCTCAGAGGGCTGTCCTCGGCCACGGGTGTAAATTTCCAGCAGACAGCGGGTGATTGCTGAAGCACGTACTCATGGCTTGGTCACCCAGCCCTTTTGCAAAAACGGCCCACATAGCCGAACACCATGTCAGACACGGCGGGGGGTGGGGGGAGGGGGGAACACTCATCTAAAAGAAAACCAACACGGCCTGTTCAGGAACATTTGACTCCATGCTGGCCATACACGCAGGGTCTATACACACGCCTCTCAACGGGGGACAAAACTTTGTTCCATTTCCGTGTTTCAGGATGCCCATACAAGGTGCTCATGACAAATTTTGAAAATACAGGGAGAAAGAGAGGAAGAGAAATATCAATATGTGGTTGCCTCTTGTGTGCCCCCTACTGGGGACCTGCCCAGCAACCCAGGCATGTGCCCTGACTGGGAATCGAACCGGTGACCCTTTGGTTCATGGGCTGGCCCTCAATCCACTGAGCCACACCAGCCAGGGCCTCCGATTGGCTTTTTAAAAAAGCAACAGATAGCGAGGTTTGAAGAAAAGCAATCTTTGGCCGCTTACTTTTGATGCCAGATAAATCTTATTTACCCTCCTCGTGTCCAACTCAGAAGCAGAGGTTCTAAGTGTGATACATGAGCGTAAGGAAGTGCGTCTCTCTTCAGAGTTGAACCGTAACTCAGGCAAAACAGGCCTTTAATTGTCCCCTCCCGTCTCCTGGGTCTGGTCTCCATGTCCTCCCGGGATCCCCAGCTTGTGCTTTCAAACTACCATCCGCACCCACAGACCCACAGAGAAACGGTATTTGGCTCTTCCTTCCGTGTCCCTAAAGACCGTGCTCGGGGCAAAGGAACAAATAAAGAGATACGAAACAGACGACCGCGGCTGCGTCTAAACATTTTGTCTTTTTTTAAGCAATGGAACACGGCCGGTAAGAACGTACAAACTTCTGCCCTGGCTGGGTAGCTCAGTTGTTGACAGTTTCACCCCCGACACGCCACGGTTGCGGGTTCAATCCCCCGTCAGGGCACAGGCAAGCATCGACCAGCGACCGCGGCAATAAGTGCAACAACAAATGGATGCCTCTCCCTTGCTCTCTCTGTCTGTCTCCCTCCACAATCAACAAATAAACACTTAAAAACAGAATGTACAGACTTCCATTCCTCCCACAGAAGAGCACTTAAAACTCTGGCCGCCACAGCCAACACTTGGCTGTGCCACGTTTTGAGATTAACCCTCCCCTGTGCACGCAGGGTCCTCCACACAGAGAAACCAACACAAGCCTCCTTCCGAGCCCGGTCCACGCGAGTCGCGGTTCCCAGGATCCTCTGTCACTGTTTATCTCAGCATCTCAGCAGCAGCAGCAGCAGCAGCAGCAGCAAAAGAGAAAGACGTGCATCCAACTCACCAGTCGTGCTGAGGCTTTCAGAGCGGCGCCGCTCCCCGGGAACTCGGACGGGGCAGCGCCTGCCTGCAGGGACCTGGACAGCTGTCAGATAAGCACCCCCGCCCGACCTGCCAGGGTGTGAACAGCCATGTCACGGCCCAGGCAGTTATATGGACCATCGCGAGCCGTCAGGTAATTGGCGAGTCTATCATAAAAAAGTTATTCCAGGGCTCATGTCTCCCCACCTGCTCGTCCCGCTCACCCCACGTGTTTCAGATATAAATCAGAGGGAAGCCGGACTTCCTGAGCCGAGTCATGACATCGCGGCAGACACGTGGTGGCGTTCAGTGCAATCTTTATTTGCCTGTTGGAGCCCTGACTCGGAAAGGGGAAGAAGAAGAAAGACAAAAAAAAGCAAGATCACTGGGAACATTTCTGTGTACAGAGCAGGGGAACAGAACAAGGGTTCCCGGCGAGTGGGGGTGGGGGTGGCGGGGGGCTGTCGAATGCGGGGTGGCCGGGCACGTGGTGGGCACAGAACCGCGCTCTCACGCACGTTAGGCAGGACGGCAGGAGCAGGGTCGTGTTTTGCATGCTCTGGCGGTAGCCGGCTGCACAGACGCTGGGGAGGGGAGTCCGCCCACATCCCCCGCACACAGAGCCCCGAGGAATTCGCTCTGTGTCAACAGCGCGGGCTCGGCCATGAGCAAGGCCACCTGGCAGCCCGGTGGGTGGGAGGCAGGCATCCTGCTATCCCCGCCAGCTGACGAAACCAGCAGGGAGTCCGCTCCCACACCCTGCGGATACCAGAGCCCAGGAAGGCAGCCTCCACAGCCTCCTTTGATGTGCTCCGGGCAGGCGGGCGTCACTCCTTTGGCTCTGTTTTGGGGGAGAAAAAAAAACCCAAAAAACCAAACAAAAAACCTAGCTCTGCATATTGGTTTCCACGAATCCATGTCTATAAATAAAACATGGCTTCCCTTTAATGGTTGTGCGTGTGCAGTGCCTCTGGCTCTTGGGATGCGCTCCAGTCATTAACACATCACGTTGTGGCTGACAGGGCTTACGTGTGAGTGGTCGCCCGCGGTGACGGAGCGGTGCGGTCTGAGAAACATGCTGTGACACGGACACGGCGAGCAGGGCGGCACGGAAAGGCGATGTCTGCTCTCCGGGGGTCTCCAGACAGCGCCTGCACGGCACAGCTGGGTCATAGCAGCGAGTGAGCAAGGTCCCCGCACACATGCGGCACCCTGCTCACAGCCCGCTCGGAGGCTTGGACGGCAGTGCCAAGGGTGGTAACGAAGGTCCGTGCGTGTCACTCCGGGGGCGCGTCACCCCAGCCTCAGGGTGCTTGTGGTGGTCCTGGAAGGAAGGGCATGAGGAGGGGGCAGCTTCCGGCTTTCTCATGCCCCTGTCCCAGCTGTGCAGGAGGCCAAAGCAGCAGCAGGAAGTTCTGCTCTTGCTGCTCCCCTGGGGAGTTGCTTCAGGCAGGCCGTCCCTCCGTCAGATGCTGACGTCCCTCTGAAGGGCACCTTCACAGGTTCCTGGGGGCCACCCCCCTCGATTCCACCCTATCGGCTCCTCCTGAGACAGGGGTGATGGCCGTGTTCTGTTGCAGCCCCCCCGCCACCCCATTCCTCCTCCGCATCCTCAAGGACGTCTTGCTGAGCAAAAGGTCAATGGCTGCAAGCCGGGCCCCCTGTTGTTGCCCATTGGTCACCAAGGTCATCGGTGGTGTCTGTCAGTGGGAGTGATTCTAGGCTGCAGCGCAGACCTGCAGAGCCCCCTCGTCGGTGGTACCATGCCTCCCCAGCCCTGTCAGGAGGACTTGGGTCCCAGCCCCCAGGTCCCTGGACAGGCACGCTCTGACCTCAGCCTCTCTGAGGAGTGTTCCTGAACTTTCTTCACTAGGCTGAAGGGAGCTATGTGTGCCCCCGGGGGCGGGCGCAGGATGCCCAGGCCTCAGAAAGCTCTTGGCCAGAGGTCCAGCGTCCTACCCCAGTGCCGGGGGCCCCACAGTGCACAGTGCCGGCTGCCCGTGCCCAAGGGTGCCCCAGGGCTTCATAGGTCAGTCGGCACTTTCCACTGTGTACCTCATTATAATCGATAGTTTCCCGTCGATGCAGCTCAGTGAGGGGCACATGCCTCTGCAGCCAGGGATGGGAGCTCAGTCCCAAGGCTGCCACTGGGAGGCTGTGTGACCTCGGAGAGCAGTGCAGCGCCTGGGACACTGGCCTCGTCTGCTGCAGGGCTGACAGGGGCACAGGCGCAGGCAGGCATGGGTATTATTGATCAGAGGCGGAGGCCTGGGGCAGCACACCTGGCACCGGAATAGATGTCCCTGTTTGGCAAACCAGAGAGGAGAGGAGACAACAGATGCCACCGAATGGAACCGTGTGAGCCCCCGCGCCCTGAGGTCATCCAAAGCAGGGGCTGTGTTTTCTTCTCCTGTGCAGGTGGTTCAGGAAGTTTTCCAGGGTGCCACCTGGCTGATGTCACGCGGTGATGGCGGTGACCATCGAGGGAGTCACCCAGGGGCCCTCAAGCTAAAAGTGGGTGTCCTTCCGCACTGTGGAATCTATTGAAGGGAAACTGATGGGAGACACTGCAGCTGGAAAACCCCCCAGGCCCCCAGCAGGAGGGCAGGAAGCAGCCCTTCTGGGATAAGCAAGCGAGGGGGCTCATTCTCCAGGACCGGACGTGAAGACCAACACTTGCTTCTTCACGTCACCAGGGCCCTGAATCAAAGAAGCATCTTGGTGTCGAGCAGGTGACGGGGACGCGTGTGATGAGGTGCTCACAGAAGGGGTCTTCCCGGGCCGCAGGGAGCACAGAGAACCCAGAGCCGCAGCTTCCACTGCCCAAGTGTGTGTGTGCGTGTGTCTGTACGGGCACGCATTTAGATACGCACATCCTGTCCCTCCGAATCTTCACTGCTGGCGGCCCCTCACATTCTCGTTCTATGCAGTTTGCCGTGTGAACGTACGCTGCCATTTCAACGCATCAGAGCCTCAGGGCCTTGCTCGGGACCTGCACTTGTCCTGGGAGCTAGCAGGTGGATACGCAGAGTCTGAGAGCCCCAGGGGACCCCAGCCGTCACGCGTGTCCACGTCCGGCACGCCGAAAACCACGCTGGGAGGAACCCCCCCAGTGGGAAGTGAACAGATCTTACTTTACAGGGGTGGCGTGTTTGGGAAACGTGGTATCAGAAATGAAAACGCACAGGGCACCGGGGATGGCGGCGTGGCCGGTTTTAACTGTGTACAAGTGGCTTGTGGCCACACGGCTTGTGATTTAACAAGGGACACGGGGACGCCACCCTTTCCTGATTTAGGGTACGAGGAAGAAGAGGAGGCAGCCACACAGCGCTTGCCTAAGGCAGCCAGACACTCTGCTTGCTCGCCTTCTGGCCTCGGGGCATTTTGACATCCAAAGGGCAGAAGGAAAGATGTGTTCGCTCTCCTTGATCTTTACTGCGTTTTTGCCGAGGGCCTCCAGAATACATCTCCCCTTCTCCCTTTTCGGTGCCGTGAAGAATCTTTTTGATTTCCACATTTGTTACCTATGAGGGTTCTGGATGGGACGGCTTCCCCGCAAGGCGAGGCGTTTGAAAACACGGAGGAAAACGTGCAGATGGGCAGCTGAGCTGGCTGCTTGGCTGGGAGGAGGCGGCCCGCCTGCTCCCTGTCAGGTGTGTGCCCTGAGGCAAACCCGCTGCTTCTTCTCGGCCTCCCTGTCCCTGTTGATCTCACAGGAATAATTATAACAAGAATAATTGCGCCGCACCTCTCGAGGTCCAGGGGAGAGTGAAATGCAGGTTGTTTATAAAGCAGAGAGCCGCCCCCGTCACAGGAGGGCTGCCCCGGTGGCCACCACTGCAGCTACCCAGAAACAAAACGCCGGTTCTAACCAGGAACCGTCCATCGCTGTGCAAGCTGGCCTCTGGACACCCGGCTTGCACAAGCACCCAGGGGCCTCTGCCAGGAACACTCCTACCCCTCACAGGGACGGCAGGGAGGGGGCTACGCCAGAGGATTTAGCCAGACCCAAAACAGAAGAGGGAGAGAGGGGAGGCAGAGAGAGGGATGGGGGCAGGGGGGAGACTGAAAGAGAAGGTGGAGAAAGAGAAGAGGAGGCCTGCCCGGGGCCAACTGCAGAGCTGGGCCGGCTTCCAAACATAACCAGAGCCACAGCTCCCTTCCAAAGGCAACACGTAAAGCAAACACGCAGGCAGAAGCGCCCAGGCGGGGGACAACGGGAAAGTTGAAAGTCGCTGAGACTATACACACACTGGCATATATGAGGGGGGGCCACCCGCCTCCCCCCCCCACCCGCCGGTCAAACACTGCTGCACACTCGGCATCGTGTGGGCAGGTGCGTTCATGAACCGCCCATCATGAGATGGGGAAACACCTTGAAACTCTTCCCCCCCAAAAAAAAAAAATTCACTGGAGCCAAACACAGCCTCTCACAACAACACCAGCTGGCGCACTGATACAGATGGGTTCCTAGAACACTCACTTGGCAGAGGAAGCCTGTCCTACAAGGGGCCTGCCCTCCAGAAGACAATTCCAGGTTTTGGGAGGGTCCTCCCTCATATCTCTATTGGTATATGTCTATATCTGTCCTTTTTTTCTCACAATAAATGTCGTGTTTACGTTTACACGTGGGTGAGAAATTATCATGTGTTGATCAGCCCCATCGGTGCTCGGTGAGCTTTGCAGGCCTCCCCACTATAGGTCCCTGGATCCTCCCATTTGCATCCAATGTTGTCAAGGAAAGGCAGCGGTGGCCCCTCGGGAAAAACAGTTTTGCAAAAACAGATTGTGGCGGCCCTCCTGGCTGGGTGGCTCGGTCGCTTGGAGCGTCGTCCCGAACACAGAGAGGTTTCGCGTTTGATTCCAGTCAAAGCACACACCGGCGGAGGAGGGTTTGATCCCTGCTCAGGGGCGTGTGCGGGAGGCAATGGATCGATCTTTCTGTCGCTTTTCCTCCCTCCGTCTCTAAATCAATGAACACGCATCCTCGGGTGAGGACTCTAAAACGTAGATAAATAAACAAATAGAAAGCATTTGTGATCTGTGGAAGGAAATCCGTCCCTTTCTCTTCGTGGAAGCTGCCCAACTCTGTCCAAATAATGAAAAGCTACAAAGGCATCCCGTCTGCTGCTTAGAAGCCACTAGAGAGAACGCGATTCCACTCTTTGGTAGGTGAGCTTATGGCCAAGAAGTCTCGGAGTCCTCGCTGTTGTTTGAGTGGCGGGGGGTCCCGCAGCCACGCCAGAGAGGCTTGTGAAGAGTGTGCAGAGACACCTAAACCAGGAGCCACGTTTTCACGTCGTTGGCGGGGAGAGACGCACAGGTTGCCACTGCATTGCTTCCTCGGTGGCCCTGAGGTTGTGGCAGTTCCCCCTCGGAGAAAGAAAGGGGAACTGCCCGCTGGCCCGTGGGTTCCTGTTAGCAAACAGAATGGATTCTCCTACAACAGTCATGCCCGGAGCTGCAGGGGCTAGAGCAGGGTGACGGGGAACCTGGTCAAGGATCTTTGCCCTGGCACGCCTGACACCTTCCTCACCCGAAACTCTGTGTTTGCTTAGCTTTTCGCCCCATCTCCGGGAGGCTTCGCCAGCCAAGGCCACTCCTAAGCTGCTTCCCGGTATCACATATCGCATCAACGACCGCATCCGGTCCTTGCCCAGTTTCGAAGTCTGAGTCCTCACGTCCTTTTCAAAACACGCCTTTTATCTCAGGAACCCACAGAAATGTGAGGTTGTTACAAGGGGCAGGAAAAAGAAGTCTGGTTTGTAGATCCGGGCCTGCGCAGACATTGAAAAGAAACTGGGCACCTGAGTTCTAAAGGCTCCGTCCAGCAGGTGGGCACCAGCGCACTGTGGGGGGCTCCACCCGCATCAGTGGGACGCATCTGCCACAGAGGGAGTTGGGTCCCCCTAGAAGGCATGCCGCGTTCAAACGGCCGACACTTCAGAATGTGACCTTATCTGAAGAGACGGCCTTCACCTAGGTCATCAACTGGAAATGTGGTCATCAGGGTGCCTGGTAACCCATTCTGACTGGTGTCCTTCTCCAAAGGGGAAATTTGAGCACAGAAATGGACATGTAGGAAGAAGACCATCAACAGATCAGGGGACAAGAAGTCCATGTACAAGCCAAGGAAACAGGCCTCAGAGGAAAGGAAGGGGCTTACATGTTGTCCTAGGACTTCTGGCCTGCAGAACTGGGAGGTGACACATTTCTGCTTTAGCCCACCCACTTCAGGATCCTCGGGGCCACAACCCCCTAACCGGTTGATTAATTTCCTTTTATGAGGTTCCCAATCCTCACTGGAGAATCACCTTTGGATCAAACGGGGGACACTCTCTTTACAAGAACGGCTCTATACACAAACATAAATCAGTTGCACGGTTGGTGCAGAGCTTGGCCCACCTGCTCTCATTCAACATCGCATTTTATACACGAGGAAACTGAGGCACCAAGCTTCCACTGCGCCTTATCGTTGACGAGCTCGCTGAATCCAGCCCACACAGGTTGTACACCTCACCAAAAACACACACTCACATTTTAGAGTCTCTGGAACTTTCTCACCTCTGCTTCTTGCAACGTCCTATCCTGAGGCTGAAACGTGCATGTGCAACGCCAGGGAACATCAATAGAAACACGGACAAACATACATCCTGGGGAGTAGGGTAAAAATGCTTTTCAGGTGGCATTCACCAAGGTTGGAAAAGGAAGAAAGTTCAGAGCAAGCTCAGAAGAAGGCAAAGGCAGCAAGGCATTTTAAAAATTTCTTAATATGCGTCTTTCCTATCAGATTCGGGCCTCGGGGGTTTGTTTGCCTGGGGCCAGCGCACCAGCCAGGATGCTCCCGAGGGCGCGCGGGAGATGCCACTGCCAAGGCTGCAGACCCGCGCGCCCTGCGCATGCGCCTGGGCCCAGCCGAGCACACCGGGGGCTCCGGTGCCGAGAGGCCCTGCGGCTCGCAGCGATGCCAGCCCGGGCATCTCTGCACCTCTCCCTGCAACACGCGTATCCAGTCCCTGCAGGCTTTTCCTCCTCCCGCACAGCAAGCCCTTCCTAAATGCAAGCCGTGCCCTTTGCGTGGACACTGGGAAGTCGGCTCGGCGCGGCCGCGTGAATGAGCACCCCGGCCCGCGTGCGGGTGTGAAAGGATCAGGGGTGCAGGGGGACACACTTGTCCCCGCCAAGGCCCAGACGTGAAAAGCCAGCGTGCGCGTGCGCGGGGCAGGCCCGCCATTCTCGGAGCGCGCGTGAGGGAGCGCCACAGGGCGCGCGCCCGAAGAGCCCCAGGGGGCGCGTGCACGGCCCCCTTCGGGTGGCGCGGCCTGAGGAGGCTCAAGACGCGCGTGCGCAGCGGCTCGGAGGTGGGGCAAACCAGCGGCTCAGAGCGCGCGTGCGCGGGGCCGACTCGGGGCGCGAGCGCGAGGAGGCCCTGGGCGGAGCATGCGCAGAGCGTCTCGGGGCGCCCGGCGCGGCCCGGAGCGCGCGTGCGCGGCCCATTGAAGCCCGCGGACGGGCGCGCGCGCGCGCGCCTCCTCCCCACCCCCACCGGCCGGAGAACGGCGACTCACAATGGCGGCCTCCTTGCACGTACCACGGCCTGTCACCCACCTACTGTTTGACATGGACGGCCTCCTTCTGGGTGGGTAGCCTGCGGCCGCATCCCGCGAGGACTGTCCGGGGAAGGCGCGGGAAGGGAGCGCGGGCTCTCCAGGCCGGGGGCCGCGGTGGAGCCATAGCCCGCACCCCGGGGCCGGCGGCGGGGCCACGTCAGGCCGGCCGCGCGCGGGGCCGAGGCGCCGACGCCGCCCGGGGCACTCACTTCCGGTGACCGCGCCGCGCGTGGGTTACGGCGCAGGAGGGCGCGGCGCTCGGGGACCCCCGCGCGCGGGGCGGGGGGGGGGCAGGTTTACATCAGGCCGCGAGGGCTAGCGGGCGCGGCGCGCCGCGCGGCCTCAGTTTCCCCATCTGCCCAGGGGCCTCGAGGATCCCCCAGCCCGCCCGCCCCGGGGCTGCAGAGGTGCACGCGCCTTGCCTCTAGCAGGGCAGCTGTCGTGCACCCGCCGGTCTGGGGACATCCCACAGTGTCTGGGAGGCATTTGGAATGCCCTTGCTGGAGTGGGGGGCGGGGGGCGCGCCCCTCCAGAGGGTGGAGGCCAGCGGGCTGTGGCTGCTGCTGCAGCTGCTCCACCTCCGGCTTCCCAACGCCCCGCGCCGCCCCACATGCCCACCCCAAGTGTGGGAGTGACCGCAGCAGCTGGGCATCCCCTGGCAGCCCCCCCCCTCCCCCGCCCCAGGCCGCAGCACACAGCCGCCCACTCGGAATCCACATCTGCACCCAAGAGCCTGCAAGTGTGGGACGCACGCAGTGCCACGCGTTTGAGAGACTCTCAGTCCGGTGTGTGCACTACAGTCCCGTAGGTCCTAAGGTCACACCAGCCAAGGAGCCTTCAAGGAGGATCCAAAGAAGAAAACGCTCAACGTATAAATACAATGCCCAGAGAGGGTGCCCTGAGCGCCTCCCCAAGCCTCACCCCATAGCGTCCAGAAGACTTTCTAGGACTGAACAAGGCCCACATATTTTAGGTAGACTACTGACCTGGCCGGGGTGCGCATGGGTGATTCCTTCATCTGATGGAGTCCTGGGATCCTGCAGGAAGTGCTTGCATTGACTCAATCAAACGCAGAGCACCGTGAGTCAGAAGGAAAGGGACCCCCACCCCCACCCCCAGGTCACACAGCTCGCAAGGAGCAGAGCAGAGAAATGACTCCAGATGACCCGATGCTAAGTAGCAGGGATGTTCTCATCTTACGTGGTGAGCGTGACCTTGTCCCCACTGATCGAACGGCTAGGTGGTTCAGTAGTCAGGAGACTGATTTTTTTTTAAAGGCACACAAATAAAACAGCCTGGTTATTCATGGACCCAGAGAGATAAATGATGAATTCCTAAAGAAAAAAAAAAAATCCCCCAGAGAGGTCAGTAATTGGAGAGAACAGAGTAGGCAGCCAGTAAATCGGGCATGACTCAATTTCTCAAAGCTCCTGGGACTCGCAAGGACAGTGGGTAGACATGAATTTTCCTGCTCAGGTGGGCAGGCGGTTAAATTATCAAATGCCTTAGCCTCTAATGAAAGGTCCAGAGAACCTGTTGTGGGAGTCTCATGAATTTTCATGCAAACCGAGAGGTCTCATTAAAGTTAAATTTATTAAACTTCTAAATGAGCCGGATGCTTGCGCGGGACTGGAGATGCCATAGCTGTTCCCCGAAGCGAGGAAATGTGACTTTTGTGGGCCTGCCTGCAGGGAGTTACCAGCCAGGCTCCCCTCTTTGCTACCTCACGCAAGGTCAGTGGCGTGGCACCTGGCACTGTTATCTGAAAACCAGGAATTGGTGGCATTTGGGAAGGCCAGACCTACCTCTTTCCCAGTCACCCTTTCCGGCCCTGGCTGTTCTTTGAGGTGGTCAGGCTTTATCCAGATCTTGAGAAATTTACCTTCATTTATTGTCTCTCTGTCTACACTAGATGTATAAAGCCCTACGTTTTAGTTAGGATGTGCTAGTTTATCCCACTTAATCTACCCGGTTATGCCTGCTGTAATTCCTAAGAGCGTCACCGAACCCTTTCTGGTTGGTGTGACAATGTATCATCAGTTTATAGTGTGTTCTTTTGAAGGAGGTTTGCTATTTGGGATTTCAGGTGCATTTCCCCAGGAAGTTCTCTTTTCCTTCCTTGTAGCCTCGATACTTGGTTTCCTTTTCTTTTCTTTTTTTGTAATTTTAAAAATGTGTTTAATTGATTGGAGAGAGAAAGAAAAATAGAGACATATCCGTGTAAGAGAGAGACGTACATCCATTGGTGGCCTCCCATACACGACTGTCCAGGGACGTAACCGAAACCTAGGTGTGTCCCCGGACCAGGAATCGAGCCCCCGACCTTTCTGTCTGTGGGACGGCACTCCACCGGAGCCACACCAGTCAGGGCCCGACACTTGGTTGTCAAGGAAGTGAACTTGAACACAGGTCATTTCATGGGAAATTCTTACATTATAGGAGAAGTTTGTGTCATGGCAGAGGAACGAGGAAATAACCAGAGATTTTTGCAGCAACACTAGCGTGCTTTTCTGTGTATTTTCAAATGTAGGATGCTGTTGTTCCTTCCCACAGAAAAGACACGTTGGGGTTCAATGTTTGTTGACAGGAAGCAGCAGTTGGCTACGACCCAGGCAATGCTTTTGGCTTTCCATGACACCTAGGGAAGGAGAAAAGCGGACCGGGGCTGCTTCTGAGCCAGGACCAGCCTCGGGACGAAGAGGAAAGATGGCCCGGGGTTCAGTGCCTCAGCTCCTGCGCCAGGCAGGTGAGCTGGCTGGCCGACACCGAAACTTGGGAGCTCAGAGGTGGGCTCTGCTCCCTAAAAGACAAGGAGCTCTGTGCCCAAAAGCGGCACTAGTAGAAAGGACACCACGTGCACTTTCCCAGGAGCAACATTAAAAAGGCAAAGGACACAGATGAAAGTGGAACGGTGCGGTTGTTTTCCTATGCCAGTCTCCAAAATGCCGTCGTTCCACAGATAACCAGCACCAAAAGTCACTGAGCTATTTCCCATTGGCGTTGCTGGTCTTTGAAATCTGTGCACGTTACCGTCCCAGCACGTCCCAGGTCAAAGTACCCCCATTTCCGGGGCTCCACAGCCACATCGGGTGGCTACGTTATCGGACAGGGCAGGGCAGGGCAGGCCAGAGCTTTAGAAAACAACCCGTGGCATCTGCTTTTGATAAGAGGGCCGGGCACGGGGTGGATAGGACGGCGATTCAGAAATAGGAGTTTTGGTGTTTGTAAAATGTGATCTAAGGTAACACGTGTTTTCCGGGTCTGATACGGTCACCACTTAGGGTCTTTAGAAAGTCAGCCAAGGACAATACGCTCATCTTCACGTTCAGGAAAAATCAGCAGGAGCTACGACAGATCTGTGAGGGGTGTGGCTTGCAGCGTTGATTCCAGTTCCCTGTGTCTCTAAACACGCACCGAAGGCAGGGTTTCCGTGTGTGACGCGGGGCTTCGCCTCCACCCAACAGGGTACCCAACCTGTCCTGGCCCTGTCTGCACGCCCAGCCTTTCCTGCCTGCCAAATAAACAGCACCAGAGCCAGTGTGGAGATGCCCATGGCTCTGTCTGGGGCCCAGGGCACCCCACACGCCCCTTGGGGGAGGGCAGGGACTCTGCCGTGCTGAGCCAGTTCTCGGTCCTGTCCCGTCTGGGGTCACAACCCACCGCACACCGTCTCTGTGCCCACCTCAGGTCAGCAGATTTCTGTCGACACGGGCACACTCACGGAGCAGACGACAGAAATAGAATATTATATAATAACAGCTCCTGCCCTAGATTGACTTTCAGAGGAATCTGCAGACCGGGTGCCGCAAAGGGAGGCTTGCAGTTGTGACCGCACACACCGGTGGGTTCTTGAGTCGCCGTCTATTAATTATTGTGTGATTTTTGCACACAGACAGCTGTGAGCCTGCGTTGGCCCCACTGTGTATGCTGGCAATGGACCGCGCGTAATGCCTTTGAGGGTGGAAAGGACAGACAATGAGCTTACCGGGGACCGTGGGTGGGAAGGACAGACAGCTTACGGGAGACCGTGGGCCCTTATCACCTGATGGGATTGCACTCGCAGGTCCCCAGGGAGCCTCGGCACCTTTTCAGTAGGGACAGCAGAAGAAAGGGTCCCTGGGGCTGGGTCCTTGGGGCTGTCTCCCTGTGCAGACGTCGCAGCTGGAGGGAAGACCCCTCACACGCTCCTCATTAGGGAGACCCCACCCCCTGTGCTGTGTGTGCGGGGGTCCCGTTCTGGATGGCGGGCAGGGGATGCTGACTGGGCTTTTCCTGTGGTTTACTCAATGAATAATTGCTGTGCTCGGAAGCTGGCGGGGTTTCTGGTAGGTGGCAGAGAACAGAGGGGCGTGGAACACCTGTGTTCATACCCAGGGTCCAGGAAGGTTTGGGATAAGATGCTGGCAGGGGTCGGCAAAGGCAAGAATAGGCCACGCTGTGCATCCGAAAGTTCATCGTAACAAGAAAGCAATCCAATCAGAGGCCGGCGTGGGTCAGTGCCGCTCCCTCGGGCTCTGCTTCCGGGTGGACCTGAGCCGCGGTAGCCTCACGTGCGTCCTCGTCGTCAGTTAGTCGGTCAGCGGTCTGTGGTCCGCAGCTGCTGCTGGGCTGGAACACGCAGGACGGAAGTGAGAGGTCTGTGGCCGAATGGGGCCGCTCCTCGGAGTTCTGTCCAGCTGGCCTCGGGACGCGGTCTGCAGCAGAGTCCTGCCCGGGCAGGCTCACGGGGCCTCGGCTCGCCGTCCTCCCATCCCTCTGGCTTTCCGTGGAGGCCCAGCCTCGCAAACAGAATGTCATCACGGGGACGGCCGTCACTCTTCCTCTGGGACCCGGCTTGTTTTCTTTGCCGTGCACTTCTTGGAAAGCCGTGCTTGGGGATTTGTCGGTCCCTCTGCCTCTCTGATCATTGGCTGTTTACTTGGATTGTGCGTGGGCGTCTGTTTTAACTGCTGTGAGTTTACTATCGGCCGCACTCTGTCATTTTTCAGGGGTAGAGCCGGTTTAATGCGATGAGAAATACCTGGGGAGACAGCCCCCCAGGCAGTGTCCCCTGACACTGCTCATTACACAGATGCCCCGGTGACCTGTCACGTCACAGGACGAGCCATTTCAACCGTGATCGCTGCACAGCCTGGGGCTGGGAGGTTCCACGGGGCTGTCCCAGGATGGGCCATGCCTGAAACTGAAGTTTCTGCCGTCAGGTGTATGAGAGAGAACACCCGTGACGAGGAAGGGCAGCTGTGGCTCTGTTGAACCAATCACTTGTCTCTGTTGCCCCGGGAGCGGCAGCCTCGGCTGTCCTGTGCAGGCATCTGCGCTTCCAAGCTGCCTTCAGGGGGTCCAACCAGAATGTTCTCGAAAACAGACTGGCTGTGGGGCACCAACATTTGTGCCCGAGACATCGTGCCTTCCGCCTTGCCTTTGGCACAGAGTTCTCACGTGGACGACCGCACTCATGCCTCACCCCAGGGTCTGGCTTGTCTGCCTCAACGTGAACTGTCCTGAACCAGTCACTCCACGGAGCCAGGAATGCCGTCTCGGCCCTGTGAGCTGGCGGCACGAGGGCAGTGCTCTGACCTCTGGGTGGGGACGGAAGAGGCTGTGCGGAGAGGCTCGCCCCCAGCAGCAGGTCCCCCTCGGACATCCCTCGCTTCCGTTCTCGGGAGCACTGGGCCCTAAACCGGCCCCTGGACACTCTCCAAGGGAAAGGGTGTCTGTGTACACACAGTAACCGTCAGTGCCGCCTGCCCGGTGTCTGATCCCTCCCCCTGCCCCGGGTGCTGGTTTCTCATGCCTGGGTTTGTGCTCACACGCAGACACAGGACACCTCTGGGTCAGCCCCTGGCCGCCCGCTGAACTGGCCTCTCCGGGTGCTCCGAGCGCATCTCAGCAGCTCGTTCAACCGGTTGGGGCTGACAGCAGCCTCATTGCGCAGTTGAAGGCGCCCAGGGGCTCATGGGTGTGATCCAGGTAGCCAGCGGCCCCAGGCAGGGGAGGTGGCCTCACCGCCCAGCCTGCGCGTCGGGCCATCTGGACCGGGTGGCCCTCTGTGCTGTGGACAGTTTGTTTCCAGACGGAGCTTCCAGTTTAAAGAGAATCTGAGGAAAGCTTGATCAGAGGGCTCCTGGGGGTGGGGTGTGGATAGATGGGCGTTCAGGGTGACAGACAGGGAGAGAGGGAGAGAGGGATGGGCGTTTGGGACGTAGGAATGAATTCATGAACAGAGGCTTTTGCCTCATGCCGCCAAGTGCCAGTGACGGCCACAGGTGCAGGGAGTGGCTGTGAGTCCATCCCTGTGCTTCCAGGGTCTGCGGTCCGGGGTGCTGGGGGCTGTGCTTGCTGGGGGCTGTGCTTGGGGGTGCTGGGGAGTGTTCAGCACCGTGGGGTGTGCGTTGGAAGACGGAGACATGTTTTGTCCTGCCCCATTGCCACTTATCTGCGGGCTAACCCAGTTTCCTCGGGGCGCGCCTCCCAGGAGAGGGGTCGTCCGCAGCTCCCGGCTCGCCCACAGGAGTTGTTCAGGTGCAGCAGGAAGATGCTGTGGTGCCGCGTGGTTGCCGACGTGCTGGGGGCGGTCCCAGGGTGGGTGGGTGCCCAGCGCAGTGCCAGACGCTCTTTGTCCTTGGGTGCAGAAACCCCAGTGAGTGAGCCCCTGCTGGAGGCGATGGCTGGGCCGGTGTGCCACGGCAGCCAGGGCGCAGCGAGCGGACCCACGCCGCCCTGCGCCCACGCTGCTTCTCCCTGTCCGGCAGCCAGGAGGAGAGACAGCCTACAAGAGGTCGGGGGAGGGGGCGCTGTGTACCCTGTGATCTTCGAGGCTCGTTAACCCCTGTTAATGAAGTGGTGGGCTCCGACTAATTGCATCCTGCCACCTCCCTAACGCAGGTTTGCCCTCTCTAATTATGTTCAAAGCAGCGGTGGCCGGAACGGCCGAAGGCCAAGGACGGGGCTGTGCCCCGCCACCTGAGAGCCAGGTTCACTGCCTTGTTTCACCTGCAGGAGCCCCGGCCCGGCCGCACTTAGACGTGGTGACCCTGAATAAACAGCTGCCGTTCACAGGGAAGACGTGGTGGGCCCTGCGGCGGGACCGTCTCGTCTCACGGAGACGCGTTCTGGATTATTCACGCAGCGCTCGCCAGCGACCTTGCTCTTCCGTCCGCACGCCCCTCACATGGCCACGGAGTGGCACCCTCGTGGGCGCGCAGATGAAGGGCCGCGAACCGTTTAGGTGCGTGGACCCCCGTGGTTGGAGCAGGCTTCCGCAGACGGAAATGTCGGACACGGAAGCGACACACCCAGGCCCGCGTCCGTGAAACCTTCGCGTACCCGCGAGGCTGCCTGATTTCCAAAGGGCCCCGCTGCCCTCACCCCGATAACAACACACTGCATTCTGGGGAGCAGCTTGGCACGCCAGGAACAGAACTCTGTGCCCGAGGTGCCCTTGGGTGCCAGCCCTGCCTCACCCTGCTCTGCTGTCGTGGCCGACACGCTGGCCTGGTGCGTCACACGTGTGCGAAGTGACCACTGAGATGCTTCTCCTGTAGCCGACACATGGCATGGTGTGTCACATGTGTGCAGCGTGACAGTCAGATGACTTTTGAGGCGGCTGCTGTGCCCTCTCCTTTCAGACACCTTTCAAACAGCTAGCATTGGAGGTTCAGAGGTTTCCCTTTCCTGAAAGTTTTTTTCTTCTTGTTCAGTTAACGAATCTCGCAGATTTTAACCACCATCGTGGAGAGGCCATGACAGCGTTGGAGCGCTGACAAATGTCTGTCGGCGGAAAGATCTCTGTGCTCGGCAAGCCGTGTTTCTGAAGCTGCGCTGTGCGGTCCCTGTCCACGCCTTCCCTTGCTGGAGCTCACAGACGCCGCCGCTCTAAACACGCAAAGACCGCTTCTAGTCTAATCAGGGACGCTCGTGATGACGATGCACTCAAGTGCAGGTGACCCTTCCAGCGGCGTTCCCTCAGTGCCCTCTGCGATTGCCCGTGGAAACCAGGGTCGCTGCCCCCGCGGGCCAAAGTCCGCCAGTGTGTGCGCGTCATGAAATGGTGTCAGAATTCTTGGTCGAGGGTGTGTGTCCTGGCGTTCGTTTCTATTCCTGGGGCACCCAGGGGCTTACGGCAATGCAGACATGTCACCTGGCCTTCCTGGACGGCAGGAACCCCACATCGGTCCCACAGGGCTGACCCACTGAAGGGCTGGTGCCGTCCCTCTGGAGATGCTGGGGGAGAGTCCATGTCCTTGTCTTTTCCGCCTTCCGGACGCTGCCTGCTTGCCTGGCTCCCGGGCGCCTCCCTGGTCCTCAGATGCAGCAGCGTGTCACCTCTCTGACCCTTGCTGTTTAGTTCTGGCTTTCGTCGCCGTCGGCTGCCCTGGGCACAGAGCTTTGTGGTCGGGACATAGCGCTTGCTTTGATGGGCTTTCGTGTTTATTCGTCCCAAAGCGTGTTCTCGTTTCCCTTTGCAATTTGTCTCTTTGTCCGTTCAGCCGTTCGGTGTGTGTTCCGTCCTTTCCACCTGCCTGTGACTTTTCCCAAGTTTTCCCGTGACCAGTTTCTCGTTTCATAGCTGTTGCGTGGGGAGATGCTTTGGACCATCTCAGCCCGTTGTAAATGTGGCGGTGCTTGTGGAGTGAGTGGCCTGGCACGTTGCCCGTCCCCAAAGCAGGGCTCACGCACGCTGGAAGAGGCCTGAGTTTTCTTACGGCCGGGCGGGGTGTCCCTGCGCACCTGCGCAGGCTCCGTGCTCCGTCATCTGTGAGCAGTTCGGTGGCTCAGACCAAGGCTCGTGTTTCCTCGTTAACTTCCCGCCTCGTCGTTCGGCCCCCATCGCCCGGGTGGTTTTGAATCTCTGCAGCCGCTCTGGCTGAGCCGTCTGAGTCTGCCTTCAGTGCCCTCCGTGTTGGTGGGACTGCTCCCAGCCCGGTTAGGTCCGGGCGGACGTGGTCGCCGCAGCTGGTCCTCGGGATGGCGTGACCTCTCCATCACTGTGACAGGCTGCGGCCAGCTTTCTGGGTGCGGGAAACATCTTTGTCTGTCTCCTTTACGCACCCAGGCTGCGCCTCTTTGGGTTGCCGTTCGCATGGTTACCTTTGCTGTCCTTCTGCTTTAAACTTTGCTGTCTTTAAGATGGTCTTTCTTGACTTTTAGAGAGAGGGGAACGGAGGGGGAAAGAGGAGGAGAGAAACATGGATCAGTGGCCTCTCACACGCCCCCAACTGGAGACCTGACCCACAGCTCCGGCACGTGCCCTGACCAGGAATCAAACCAGCGACCTTTCGGTTCGCAGGTCGGCACTCTGTTCCCTGAGCCACGCCAGCCAGGGCTGCCTTCAGCCTTTCTGCGCCCTCCATACAAAGTGTGCCTTGTGCACACCCTGGAGTTGGACTACATAGGTTTTCCTTTCTTCAGTCCATTTTGCTAGTTTTTTCCTTATCCTTGGGGTTTTTAGGCATTTACAGCGGAGCCTTGGACAACGTGGGGGTCAGGGCACCAACCACCATGCCATGCCGGGGGGAAAGCCGTACTGACCGCATAGGCAGTCGGTGCACACATACGTTGTTACGTATGTTACATGTGTGGTGTACGGCGTTCTCGCAGCAGTGCCGGCCGAAGCAGACGTGAAGGCAGCGATGAGGAAGAGAAAACGCATCCCTGCTGCTGACGGCAGAAGGCCCACGTGTGAAGAGCACCCGAGCACTGGAAACGCCAGCCGCCCTCACGGGAGAGCTTGCTGTGTGATGGATGGCATTGTCGGCCAGGTGGCCTTTCTGTGTGCCATTGGGTCACGCGTGGTCTCCACGTCTCCTTGTTTCCCTTCCTCGGTTCCCGCGTTCGCGCCCCCTGTCCCGTTCACTCGATATTTCCACCTGCACCAGGCTGCATTCTCTCCTCCTTCCTCACGCTGTGTAGCCTTTTTGTCATCTGGTCACGGGTGGGGCTGAGGGTGACGGCGAGCACCTCCCCACGGGCCAGTGGGCGCTCACACCAGCTCCGTGTACCCAGGACGTCGCACTGGGACCCTGCGTCGCTGCAGTTCCTACCTCGTCTTCCTACGCCGTGTGTGCCGCGGCAGGGGCGCATGGTCGTCGCTGTGTGCGCCTGACCCTCAAGGGAGGGCCAACCAGGATTCACCCACAGAAAGCTGGCCAGCCCTGTCTTCTCTTCCCAGCGCCCCAAACCGCCCCCACCTGAGAATGCAACGTCAGAGACCGCTCTCGCTCACGGCGCTCTGAAGTAATGCGGCATCGCTGAGAAGGATCGCCAGAGCCGTTCTAAACGGGCCGTTGGGTGGCGAGCCTGAAACCTTCCTGGGTAACAGGCATTGCGTCGTTAATGTGTGCAACTTTTCCAAAAGTCAAAATCGATAATTTGGGGGTTCGATGCCACGTTCAAGCTGGAAGGTGCTTTGGTTTGCTGCGGCCTGTTCAGACATTGAAAGTAACAGGGGTGCAGAAGGGGAGTGCCCGCCTAACTAGGAGTCTCAGCAGTCCCGTAAGGCCTGTGGGACCGGGGACAAGTGTCTTCGGAGAAGGTCGCTGAGTGCCCTCACCCTCTCTCCCTGTCGCTGCCGGGTGACGTGAGCCGCACACTGCGTGGGGATCACCGGGTCTGAGTGTGCTCCCAGGCACCGAGTCGTGTGCCTAGGCCTTGCTTTGTGAGGGGACGGAGGAGCTGTGTGCCATGGCTCACCCCGCCACCTGGGTCCGGGGTCGGCCCGACACGGAGGCTGCAGCAGGATGCCTTGCGGCTGAGCCCAGGCTCCACACCAGCGTGTATAAAGGTGCCATCCCATACAGGATGTGTGCCCTCTGAGACACGATCCCACACTTGCATGCAGGAAGCTGAGACAGGAAGGGCGGCAGGAAAGGGAGAGGCCGCGGACGGCGGGGACGGGAGCAGAGGACTTGGAAGAGCTCCCGTGCACATGGACACTGGCCAGGCCGGCTTTTAAAGGGAGAGCGACCCTGCCCCCGGCCAGTGCGCTGCAGCTTCTCCCTCTCAAGTGTGTGCATCAGCGTCTTGCCCGAGAGCACGCAGAAGCATCATTTCAAACCCGTTTTAGCCCTGCACCTGCAGGACTGAGGACTCACTCTCCTTGGGACAACTTCACCTGAACACCCACCCTGCAGCTCCCTCGAGGTCACTGATCCAGAGGACACCTCTTCACCCTCCCACTGCCGTCCTGTGGCCTCGGGAGGCCACCACACTGTGCCTCGCAGTGGGACAGGCTCGTGTGCTGTCCCTAGCACGGAACCTCGCTGGCCCAGCCCCTTCCCCCCGCTGGCCGACTCGGCCACGTACCTGTGGGTCCTTTCTGTCTGAGGATCACGCTGCTTCCATGGATGGGCAGCCTGTCACCCCTGGGAGCCCGGGCACTGCGCCGCTCCTAAATTACGCCTTCCAGCCCACCTGCCCCATAATTAAAAGTGAGAGGGGCGTGGAGCCTGCTTGTCACCAGGACCACGTAGGCGTGGAGGGACGAGTCTTCCCCCTCTGCGGCGTAGGTGGCCCCTTCCTGGGGGCAACGGGTCGGATGTGTGAAGCATCCCTCTGGGCAGGTCCTCCGAGTGTTGGCGGGCTGAGTCTGGCGCAGCATGGCCCGTGTTTGCGAACATAGGGCGGCGGTGTGCGTGGAGGTGGCTCTGCGGGCGTGGTTCCCAAGTGCAGGGAGGCCCCTTTCGTGGAGGCAGGGGTGGCCGCTGGCCGCCCTGTAGGCACAGCTTTGCTGTCGTGACGTAGGCTTGCTATGCCCTGCTGTCATTTTAACGCGTCCCAGAGCGTCTCCTCATTTCCTCCTGAAGTTACTCCTCTGACCGTTGAATACTGGGGTGTCTGTCATTTAATTTCCACACGTTTATGCATTTCCCAAACGTTCTCCCGTTCCTGATTTCTAATTTCCTTTCACCGCTGAGTGCGGAAGTTTTGTGTGCGATTTCAGTCCCCTGTAAAACTCCCTGGGAGGCCGTGTCCTCACTCCAGGGAACGCCTGCTTCCTGGGGTCCCCTTGTGCCCCCGTGGCCCTGCCCTCTTTCCTCCGCCACCCCCAGCTCCCCGCCACTCTGCACCTGAACCTGGGGCCGGTCGGCTCGCACTTCCTACAACTGTAGGTGGGACCACACAGGGCGCCCCCCCCTCTTCTTTCAGCGAGCACACGTGCCTTTTAAACTCGTCCGTGTGGCTGCGTGTACCAGCAGTTTTCTTCCTCTTTCTTGCTAGTGGTTGGCCCTAGACAAACAGTTAGCTGTTGGAGAAACTGCTACACTATTTTGCAAACTGTTGTTGTTGTTGTTGGGTTGTGTGTTTGTGTTTTACGGCCGCCGTAACAATGTACCACACACCTCATGGAAAACAACACAGATTTATTACTTTATCACTCTGGAGGCCAGAGGTCCAGAAGCAGGCGTCACGGGCTCAACGAAGCCGTTGGAAGAGCCGTCTTCCCTCTGGACGCTCTGGAGCAGAATTTGCTTGCTTGCCTTTCCCAGCTTCCGGGGGCGCCGGCGTTCCCGGGGCCACAGCCTCACTCAGCCTCTGCTCCTGACCGTCGTGCCCCCCCTGACTCTGGCCCTCCCGTCTCCCTCCCTCTCCGACGGACCCTGGTGACTGCATGGGACCCAGCCAGGTGCTTCAGGACAGTGTCCCCACCTCGATATCCGTTATGCATCCCCACCAGCACAGTCCCCTTTGTCACCTAATGCCGTACACTCACAGGTGTTGGGGCCTGTGGTGGGAGCATCTTTAGGGGGCCGTGACGGGGTCCTTTTCCTCGTCATTCAGCTCTGAAGGCTGGTTCTCTATTCTGGATACAAGTCTCGTGTGTGTGTGTGTGTGTGTGTGTGTGTGTGTTGTAGGTATTCTCTCCCGACCTGTGGCTTGTCTTTGCTCCCTGTGTGGTTTTGATGGCAACCCCTTCACCTGTGTGATCTTCCGCGGCCCCCGCTGCCGGGCACTTCCTGCAGCCCACGGTTCCGGGGAGGCTCTCCTGAGTTTGCTTCTCTGAGGTTTGCATTTAGGGTTACGATCGTCAGGGTCAGTCTTCCCGTTTTCCCGCAGTTTACAGATGCGTTTCCATGCGGATCCATGCGATCCAGCAGCATTTTCACTGCAGAAATCACTGGTTCAACCTCGACGGGATGAGCGGCCACACACACGTGGCCAGACCAGGGCCCATGCCTGTTCCCTGCCGCCATTGATAAGACCAGTGAATCCCGCTCCAGGCCAATCAAAGGCTTCACCTTACAAGTGCTCACTGTTACGTTATCATCCCCCATCTTGCTGTCAAGCCCTCACGTTTATTATTGTTTCCAGGGCGAACCTGCTTGCAGCCACGGGGAACGATCCATCAGGCGCTTAAAGGCTGTGCTCTGAGTGAGCTGAAGCCAGCGTGCTGCTACCCTGAAGCCCGTATTCCTGGGCTCACACTCACACGCTTGGTAGTGACGCGCCCCAGCCGTGCGTGTCCCTCCACACCAGGACGCACCGCGTGGTGCACGCGTGCTCACCACAGTGCTTGCTGCGCCTGTCTGCCTTGCGTGCAAATCCAGCACTCGGAATGGGGGTGTGTGCAGGGGAGAGCTGCGGTGTGCTGCTGTCGGGGAGGAGCCTGCCATGTCTGCTGGAGAACGGGGGCCACCCTGCTTGCTGCTCGCCATGGTTCTGTGTCCTCCCGTGCCGCCGCTGGCGGGGCCCTTCCACCTGGAGAGGGAGTGTGTGGGGTCGCAGGTCATGGAGCTTAGCCGACGTGGCGTTTCAGGAGGTCTTCAGGCGAGACACGCAGTCTGAGGGGCGTGCTGGCATTTTCTTCTCGCTCCGTTTGCAGAGTTTGGCAACTCGGCTGGGCGGTGCTGGACCTTTTGTGCGTTCGTTGTATTCACCACACGGAACGCACGTTTCGGCTGTGGCCCCCGTGTCCTGAGCCTGGCCTGCAGTGCTCCGCTCCCAGTGACGAGGTTTCTCTCGGGGCCTCTCGCGTCCTGCGGACCCAGTAGGTGCTCGCTTCGTTGCACTGACCACATTCACGCACGGGTCGCCTCTCTTCACCCGGGACTGCGTCTGGTGTCCTGGGGTTTTCCCCGTCTGCTCCTAGCCCGTGCCGTGTGCCGCATGGACGTGTCCAGCACAGGGTGCTTCCAGTTCACAGCTGTTTGTCCCGGAAGGCATCCCTGCTGTCACTAGGCCCAGGGGCCCGGTTTCCGTGACAGGCCCCTGGGCGGAAAGGGCGGCGAGGCTCTGCCTTCACACACGAGCCCACCTAGCCAGCAGCCCGTCGCGGTGGGTGCCTTTTTTTTCTGCAAGTCCACGCGGTGGACAGTGGTGACCACACCCCAGCTTTGCACGGCGTGCACTCAGGCATAGCACGCCAGCAGTGGAATTGAGCCTCCCATGAGGCGGCTTCACCGTTGTCGCTGCGGTCGGGCCGCTGGCACGGTGTCCTGGGAAGTGGTGTGTGTGGAGACGTGTGTGAGGCCTGAAGGGGAGAAAACGCTTTTCTCCTTGCTTTGGACAGGGGCTCCCGCTCTGACCCGTCCCCGGCAGCTCGCCCACCTGCCGCCTTCAACAGTCTTTAGCACGGCTTTTGCCGGGCTGTGATGCAGCTGGCCGCTGGCCCTGTTCTCTGGAAAGCTGTCCCACCACCCTGCCTGCTGGCGAGGCGCCGCCCAGTACAGGTGGTGGCGGCCGGCACCTTTGCTCTCTGGAGGTCGGAATGCACCGCAGCCCCTGCTTGTTCCCGTCCTCTTTGGGCCTTTGCTCACTGGCCCCCACAGCCGGGCCTCGTGGCCGCAACGGTGTATGACGTGGGCACTGCCACGCGTCCTCCCCCGGCAGCCCTTTCTCAGCATGGGGTGTGGTCGTGTGTTCTTCCCCCTCCCTCCCAGGGGGACGCTACCTGCCTGCTCCTCCCAGGGTGTCTGGGGCCTTGGCGGACACACTCTCTCTCTCAATCCACAGAGGGGGTTGCTTTGGCAGGTGGACGGCCGCCGGGGCCATGGCCCCTGGCAGGAATGAGCCGGAAGCCGCTCTGAGTCCAAGCATACCGCTGTGGTCGGGTCAGGGCTGTGTTCTGCGCGCCTTGTGCCAGGGACCTGAGAACGGCGTTGACCACCTGTTGCGGGCACTGCGTGCCGCTAGGTTTCTAGGAATGAATGACAAACAGGGTTGCCATGCGACGTCCGGAGAAGCCCGAGGCCAGCCTGGGATTCGGTCCAGGCCACGGGCTCCTGAGATGCGTTGCCCTGACCGGCTCCCGTCTTTCCCAGCCTGGCGTTTCGGGACACTGCCGTGCTGGCTACGCCGCCCTTGTGTGGACAGGGAGCTGATTCTGTGCTGCCCTTCCTCAGACTGGGAAGGCTCTCGGGACTGGAAAGTCAGGACCTGTCCCCAAACCAGGCCCCCAGAGTCACCTGCCACGTCCCCTTCCTCAGCCCCAGAACTGGACGTTGTTCTCTTTGTCAGTTCCCTGTTTACAGAGGGATGGGCCCATTCATTCATCCTGTCCGTGTGGTATGTCCTTGGCATCCATTCAGGTTTTTTATTCCCAGATCCATGTTCCTTCCAGAGAAACGGCCACTTCTTAGATGTCTTTCCAGAGGAGCCGTGTGCTTGCCACACCTGTGACAGCGATGTCGGATGTCCCACTGCTGCCACCCCTCATGTGACGCTGGGTGGACTTTCATTAATTGGGAGCTCTGGGCACATGCAAGATTTCTTATACACAGAGTCTTGCTTTCAGCTCTGGCCGGGTGGCCCAGTCAGCTGGAGCGCCGTCCCCTGCACCAAAAGGGTGGTGGGTTCGATCCCCGGTGAGGTCGTGTGTGGCAGGCAGCCGACGGACGCTTCTCTCTCGCGTGGGTGTTTCTCTGCTTCTCTCTCCCCCTTCCTTCCTCTCTAAGATCAATAAACATACCCCCGGGGAAGGAGTAGAAACAAGTCTTGCTTCCATAAGTGGAACAGATGAGAGAGAGACAGATTCCATACGGTTTCACGCACGTGTGGAGTCTACACAACACCGGGAAGAACGAGCGAACAAACAAGACCAAAGCAGACTCCGGGAAACGGGGCCAAAGGGAAGGGGGCCGCAGTGGGACCCGTGGGGGACGGGTGTGCGGGGAAGGGAGCATCCCCTGCAACACTGTGACGAGTTTCCATGGGGACAGGCGCTTACCAGGGCTAGTGGGGCGCTCTCGTCAGGTATAGAAATGCCGAATGACTGTGCTGCACCCCTGAAACCGGCATTACCAACGTAGGATAGTACCGGGATTAGTTCCGCAGATTGTCTTTAATTGGTACCGACGAGTCTCTGTGTGGGACTGGTCGCCAGCAGCTTTCCTTGGTTCGAGCCCATTCCCATCGGAAACGCTCCAACTTCCTGGAGCACAGGGCCTGAGTAAATGGAAGCAAAGGCCCGCCCGACTCTATCGGAGGCACGGGGGCTGGATAAAGTCCAGGGACCCGGCCCCACCCCAGCTGAGCACTGCAGGGCCGGGCGCGCCCAGGAATGTGCCTTCTGCGGCGGCCAGCCCAGAGCAGCATGTCTGGGGGAAATAAAAGCAGTAAATTTAAAAAAAAAAAAAAAAAACAATCCCCAAACCAAAGAAGCAGGAAGAAAACCACCTTTTGAACCATCATCAGAGGTCGTTTTCACCGCGCGTCAGAACACGGCTGTGTTTCTGGGAGAGAGAAGTTGTTCTCTGCCAGGTGGAGCTCAGGGTGGCCCTGCAGGGGACACCGGACTGCTTGCCGTCCCTTTAAGGCCTGAGCCTCTCTGTAACGGAAAACACTGGCCTGCGATGGACACCCTGCCCACCCGCGGTAATTGGAAATTACAGAAGAGCATTTTCAAGGCATATTAACTTTTGAGAGAAAGCGTTAAATTGCTTTGTTCAAGGTGCGCCAGATAAGCTCAGCGTTAAGCCCTAATCACCGCATGGGGTTCAGAGTGCGTTTTCCAAAACCCGTGGAGCCGGTTCTATTTATACTTTTTAATTATTCTTTTAAAGAGGAAGTGCAACAGATACATTCCCCGGTAGCTCCCGTTTCGGGGAGCTCTGGGGCAGCCTGCAGAATCAAGCCCGTCGATGTCCCTGGAAGGGAAATGGGCGAGGGTTCACGCTGTGTGCAGTAACTACGGCTGCATCCGCATTTCGCTGCTCAGTGAAAACGTTTCAGGTGGCCGAAGTTTCTTGGCCGTGCCGTGGGGGAGAAGGGGCTATGTGCCTGTACCGGGCCGGGCGGGCACTGCATAAAGAACTTGGTGTTGGCGTGCTGCTCCCCGTGGCAAGACCAGCCTTTCGGGCGGGCCAGCACGCTGGGTGCCCCTCTGTGTCTGGGGCTCACGGGACCGCCTCACCTGCTGCACTGCTGCTGCGGGGTCCCGTAGGGCAAGGAGGCTTGTGTTTGTGCAGGAGACGCCCCCAAGGGCCTGTGTGTCTGTTGCGTGTGACGGAGCTTGCCACTCCTGCGCTGCACCACGTGCATGCGAGGGCCTGGCGCACCTGCTTCCTGCTCCCGTGTTTCATGGATGCCAGCGTCTGGAGACGTGTTTTATTTGAAAATGTTGCCCCTTTAATGTGCAGTGTGCCTGTCTCCCCCTGGAACAGTTGCACTTGGATCTGAGGGCTCATTTAGTGAGCTGTTAGACCCTCCCCGTGCCACGAGGATGTGGGTGATTTCATGTCCGCCGGTCAGAAAGGGGACCGTCTCTGCCTCCGGAGGATGTTTAATCCACGGCTCTGCCTTCTGAGAAACTGTGACATGTTCAGCTTCCAATAAACACCATTTAAAGCCTTTTAAAGGGAGATCGCTTTTTTCTGTCTTTGGAGTTCACTCTCTCCCACTCTCCTTTCCCCTTTCCCCTTTCTGACCCTGTGTGTTAGCAAGAGCCCCGGAAACACCCCTGCACCTTACCACCGGCCTCTGTCCCTTGGCAGGCCTGCTGCCCTGGCCCTTGAGACCCAGTGGTGGCTTGTCCCCTGCCCGGTGCCTGCAGTTTCCCTTTGTGCGAGGCGCCCTCTGTCACTGTGTGCTGGCTTTCCCAAGTAGTTTCTCAGCGGAAAAGGTGGTGACGCACCGTGACCGTCTGTTCCTCTCTCCTTGGCGGGGGAAAGCCGTTACAAGCTACTGAGGTCACTGCGCTCTTTTCTGGAGTCCTTGTCGCGGGAACTGCACAAATTCCGTCCTGCACGTGTACTCTACACGCGGCGTCACGAGCCGTCCAGGGCCCTGAGGCCGCAGTTAGCAACGTGGGGCCTGGAATCAGCGGCGCGTTTGCGAGGGTGCGCACCGGCGTGCAGGGGACGCCCCGACGCCGCCGAGCGGAGGCTCGCCCGAGTGTCCCTCCGTGTCCCTCGCACCAGGGCGGGGCTTTCAGACGGGGCTTGGTTTGCACCTTGACGGTGGCACTCGCGGCGACAGCTAGTGGTGCAGGAGGCTGCGCTGAGGGACGTGCCATCGCGGAGCGCTGCAGGCGGTGCTCGCTGCAGGTGAGTCCTCACACACGCACCCTGGCTCCGCCCCCAGCGCCGTGATTGGCCATATGGGTACTGGGCGTGGCATTTATAGACTCCGCCTACTTATGCAAAGGAGATCGTGGTGAAGGAAAAGGTGGGGGGCGGGGGTGCTGTTGATTGAAGTTCGCGGAGCTGCGCGTTAGCGGCCTGTGCACCGTTACCGGGCCTAGGCCCGTTTGCGGTGAGCCTGCACTGTCCCTGACGGGGGACAGGGCTGGGGAGGCGGCAGTTCTGGGGGCTGAGCCCGTCCCCGGGGCATCGCATGCTCTCTCCGCGTCAACAGGGTCGGAATCGAGTGAACGTTCAGGCGCCCAGCTGCTGTCCCTGAATGCTGGCTGGGGAACCCCCTCATCCGGTGTCAGCAAGCAGTGGGGTGTGGCGGTCGCGTGCGAGTGAGGGACCGGCGCAGGAAGTGCGCCTTCCCCACCCAGGCTGCACAGAAGACTGTTGTCACGTTTCTTCACTGCAGCGCCCACAGTGGGGTGCGCCAGCCGGGCCTGCTTCTGGGGGCGCCGGCCAGGACCCTGACCGCCAAGGGCCACAGCCGGTGTCCCTGCGTGCTGCGGTCTGTTGGCGCGCTTGGGCGGGCCAGGTGTGTACACGCTTATCTGCCAGGGGCTTCTCGTTCCCGTGGCACGCGCCCTAAACCTTTCCACCCCTTCCTCTCGCCTTCGTTTCTGCAGACACGGAGCGGCTCTATTCCGTGGTGTTCCAGGAAATCTGTGGCCGCTACGGGAAGCAGTACTCCTGGGGCGTGAAGTCCCTGGTGATGGGCAAAACGGCCCTGGAGGCCGCGCAGATCATCATAGACGAGCTGCAGCTGCCCATGGACAAGGAGGCGCTGGTGGAGGAGAGCCAGGCCCGGCTCAAGGACCTGTTCCCCACAGCGGCGCTGATGCCAGGTGCGGCCCCTCCTCCCCTGCGCCGGGCTGCGGGTCACTGCGGGCTGGGGGTGGTGCCCGCAGCCGTGCTGCCGGGTCGCGCCCAGACCCGCGGCGGGCTCTGCACCATCGGTCTTGCTTTTTCAGAGCATCTTAAAATACTGCTCACTCTTTTCGCTGAGCCCCGGGGTCCAAAAACACTGGAAACTTGTGTGCGTCCATGTTCTATAAATACCGTATTCATGACAAAATGGCTTCAGAATGGCACTGGAATGCATGCCTTGGCCTTTTTCTTCTCAAAAATCAGGGATGGTAGTCATATTTCGGCCACTGCTGAAACTGCACAAATTGATGATAAACAGGCAGCTAAATCTCTCCGAACAAGCTGAATTTTTTAAAAAGGCATAGTTCACTTTTATTGTGTCTGTCTGCAGGCCCTTTCTCTCTTCACCTGCTTTCCACGGCAGGGAAAGGGACCTTTCCTCTCCCGGGCCTTGCTAACTGCAAGTCCGTCACAACTGCCCCATGTCTCTGGCTAACAGTGCAAGACCGAGAATGTTCTAGATTTCAAGGCCAACAGACGCTCAGAAATGCAATGCTACGTAGTTTAAGCTTCTTCCAGGAAGAAAGGTAAAACACTTAGCCTTTGGAATTCTCGGCGAGGGGGGAGAGAAAATGTGCAGTTATAGCCATAATGTTGGTTTTAAAATTGGATGAGTGTCAATCACAGTTCGTTTTTAAACATGTGTTTCTTTGGGGGGGACCCCAAAAATCTGGAATTTATTAGAAAATGTGCATTTATTCTTAAACGTCTAAGCCTTGAAAGTCCTCTCCCTTTGAGCAATACAGCGATGGAGATGTTTTTCCACTGCCCCAAACATTTTTTTTTAGATTTAATTTATTTATTTTTCAAGAGAGGGGAAGGGAGGGAGACAGAGATGGAGAGAAACATCCGTGTGTGGTTGCCTCTTGTGCACCCCCTACTGGGGACCTGGCCCGCAACCCAGGCATGTGCCCAGACTGGGGATCAAACTGGCGACCCTTTGGTTCACAGGCCAGCGCTCAATCCACTGAGCCACACCAGCCAGGACTGTTTTTGACCATGTCAGTTTGAATGCCTTTTAGTGCTTCTGCCCACCTTGTCATCTGGGGGCTGTTTCCTCCCTGCCCTCGCCCAGCTGAGTAAGGAGGGCTCCAGTCCTTTCTGCAGAACAGAGCATTTTTTGGGAAACACCAGAAGCACCTTGTCTGCTTCAGACGCAAGGCTGGTCCCAGAGGCCCAGTCTGGGTCTCCCTGTCCAAGCCTGGTGTGCACGTTGGCGCCGCGGAGGCTCTGCAGGCGAAGCCTCGTTCCTTTGCAGGGGCATCGTGGTCCGTCCCCCGGGGACGCGTCTCTGAGTTGTGTTTGGTGGGACCCTTGCGGAGCTCATGACCCTGTCTGGCAGCCAGCCCGAGTGTGTCTGAGCAGACCGGTCCGGGCAGAGGGGCCCCGGGCGGTGTGTGGGGTTTCCAGCCGGCGGAGGGGCCCTGTGGCCATGCCTGTCCGCCTCCCTGAGCCTTGCCCTCCCTGTCCTCCTTCCCCTCCCCCTCCCCAGGGGTGGAAAAACTGGTCCACCACCTGCACAAGCACCGTGTGCCCATGGCCGTGGCCACCAGCTCCGGGACCGCCTCCTTCGAGATGAAGACCAGCCGCCACAAGGAGTTCTTCAGCTTGTTCAATCACATCGTGCTAGGGGATGACCCCGAAGTGAAGAAGGGCAAGCCAGACCCGAGCATCTTCCTTGCCTGCGCCAGGCGCTTTTCCCCTTCTGCGCCCGTGCACAAGGTACGCACAGCGGGGCGGGAGTGGTGGAGGTGGCCGCGGTGCGTTGCACGTGGGTTAGTGAGGCGCGGGACGGCTCGGGCTCCCTGCGGAGCAGGGACCGTGCAGAGTGCCAGCGGTCCCGTGCGTGAGGTGCACAATGACTCCACATCACATGGCGGGAGCACAGCGCCCGGGTCACCGGGACCGTGACAGCCCCAGGTCTTCCGGGTTGCCAGCACACATCTGACACACTGTAGTTTTCACTGAACACGCCCTAACACGGGCACTCAGCCCTGGGCCACTGCCCCTGGTCTGTCAAAGCGGACGTGCAGGGGTGCGTTCACGGCAGCGTGCGTGTACGTCGTGCGCACTCCCCGCCCCTTGCCCGCAGTGCTTGTCCGTGGTTTCTGTGAGCTCAGCTTCTGCCCAAGGCGACCTGCGCTCTCCCTCCATGGCGGGCTTCACGGCACCCTCTGTGTCTGCAGGGCCGCCGGCTGCGGGGCCTGTGTGCATGGCCCCTCCTGTCTCCTAGAGCTCTAGTGCCGGGATGGGGCAGGTGCTGTCTTGAGCCTGGGAACAGCTCCAGGGTGGGGTGGCAGCGGCTGTGCAGCTTGGCTCTACACGGTCCCCGCACTGTGACACTGCTGTGCGGGCCTCAGCCTCGTCTGCAGAGGCAGGCTCTAGGACAGCGGAAGGGGGACGGGGCTCTGCTGGAGACCTGTCTGTGTTGGCCACAGGTGGCTCCCCCACTGCGGGTGGCAGGGGAGGAATCAGGGTACTGTCGGGGCACTCGCCAGGGAACAGTGTTTCCATCAAAGGCTTTTGTCATCTGCTACCCAGGGCTCCCTAGCCCGACCGCCTGCATTTGCTCAGCCAACCCCAGGCGCAGGGTGGGTGACCCAGCCTCCTCCTGCCCACGGCAGCCCAGCGCCTCGGGCCCCTTTGGAATGATGTGTTTTTTTTGGCCCAGGGCAACACATTCCCAGAGTTACAATTAGGTGTGTGGGGACACACAGCCGTGTGTGGTGCTGAGGGACACCCCAGGTGGCCTGGCCACTGAGTCCTGTGGCCGGGGGAGCCTGCAGTGGCAGGGCAGGTCCTGGTTGGGAGGTACGTCCACCCGGTCAGGACATTGGTGTGTCGGCGTGCGGGGCACCCTACCACGAATTACATGGAAACGGGGGCTTTTCCCCACAACCTGCCCCTTGCTATGGCGCTTTGCACGGCTCAGGTGGCAGCCCTGCCCCCGCCCCCCGCCGTGCCGTTTTCTGCACTCGCCGCAGGTCAGCGTGTGTCCGACCAGCAGGAAACTGCAGTTGTCACCGATCGCGCTGGTCCCGAACGGCTCACACCACGCAGGCGCCCACCGCTGACCGAGCGCATCCTGAGCGGCCCCTACAGACCACAGGCCGTCTGCTTCCTCTGATCCTCTGCGCGGCTCAGGCAGGGAAGGGAGGAGGGTCTTACCTTTCTTTCCGGACGGGCAGGCCTCCGCCTCCAGGCAGCGAGTTGGTGCAGACCCGTCCGCACGCCTCCACGTGGTGGAAAGCACGCGCTGGCTCTGCGGGCACCAGGAGCACGGAAACCCTGGTGCAGGGCCCCACCTGCAGAGGCACCAGGTGCCCTTCGCCAGGCCCCGCCCAGCGGCCGGCCGGCTCAACTTTTCTCAGCCCACATGCGGGTCCCCGACAGGCTGTTTCACACCATCAGAGATGGGCGGTCGCAGCCTGGGAGTGGCCAGCACCTCTGCGCGGGAGGTGGCATTCACCGGCGACGAGTCCTCGTCCCCTTGAGCATGCGTGTGTCTCCCTGATGAGACCTCTCCTGTCACGTTTCTCCCGCCCACGTGGTCCAGGCTTGCGGGTGCCTGCTCCTGGGATGTCGAAGTCGCCCTGCCCAGGGAAGCCTGCTCCGAGGCGCTCCGGGTCGGGGCGGCCCCCTCACAGCCCACGGGGTGGGTCTTAGCCGTCCGCAGCGCCGTGGCTCAGAGGCCTGTGCAAATCTGAGGCGGTTCTCACACTGGCACCTGCCGCTTTTTCCTCTTGGCCGCAGTGCAGGCCTGCGTGCCTTCAAGTTCAAGGGCGTTTCATGCGATTGGGAGGAGCCAGACAAACAGTCACATGTGTTTGCTCTGAGCGTCGGCAAATTAGTTAGGTGCCGTGGGGTCCTAATGGGAACGTAGGGAGAGGGCAGGACCAGAGGGGAGAGCCGTGCTGGGTGCATTACCTGTCCACCGGGCTGCAGTGCCAAGGAGCTGGGACTAAGTCATACAGCTTGCACTGGAAATATCCAGCCTGTGATCTGTGCGTCATCCTTTTGTGTAAGAATCAGCAAAAGTGAGGCCACTTTCCAAAGTCCCTTAGCCATCGCCCCGCCACCGAGCACTCCGTGAGTCCTGCTGCAGGCTGGGACAGTGGCTGGAGTCCGCCCAGGTCCTGTCCCTGCCCCGTCCTGTCCCCGGCCCCTGCCCCCCTGGCCCCGTCGTGTGCCCCTCCCGCCACGTGAGCTCCCAGCCACGTAAACACACGTCTTTCTTGTGAAACAGAAGTCAGTGCCTTGTTTGCAGTTCCTGAGGTTGAGCTCCGTCACAGACCAACCAGGAATCAATGTTCAAAGGCGTAGCCATCACCCCCTCACCTGTTTTAATTTTCTCCCTAATATCAAGAGCTGAGCCTCACTTTTTGTTTTTCATTACTTTTGTGTTTTGCTTTTTAGAAAGTTTTGCCAAACATTAAGCTTTTTTACTCCTAAAGAGCGAGAAACAACAGGCGTGTTTTCACTGCTGACTTCTGACGCAGGGTACAAGCTGTTCCTCGTAAAGCTCAGAGCCCTCCCCCGGTGACAGAGATCATTCCGGGAGGCGCTGGCTTCCCAGCCTGTGGAACGTGTTAGGACGCCCTGCACACAGCCCCCCGTCCCTGCTTCCTGTTGCATGTGCTGGGGTGGCGCTGGGCACCGCGTCACACAGGTGTCAGGGGCCAGCTCCACAGCACATCCTCTGCACACTGCACTGCGTGTTCACCACCCAAGTCACGTCTGCATGCACCACCAGTTATCTCCCCATTACCCTTCTGCCCCCTCCGCCTCCCCCTTCCCCCACCCCCTGCAATCACCTCCTGTGACCCCTCAAAGCTCAGGCCAGGGACCGAGAGCAGTTGGATGCTCTAGGGAGACTTTGCTGTCAGGAAGATGCGAATGAGCAGAAAGTGCCTCATCCTGCAGCCGTGGATTCCGCAGTGTCTTCAGTTCACAATAATCCTCTGGTCATCGCTTACCTAGGTCTCTGGGCCACTAATGACAGCACAGGCGTCCGAGGCAGAGGACCGCACGCACCTCCCATGGTGGCGGCTGCGACAGGTCTGCCCCAAGAAGGACAGCCCACCGGCCTGTGGGCTCATTAGCTAATTAGCCGTTTCAGCCCCTGCCTGAGGCTCCCCCCTCTGTGTGCATCCTGGTGTCCCGCCAGCCTGTCCGAACAGGACGTTGGGCGGTGGCGTGGGCAGCCACCTGCACAGGTGCACACAGGCCCTCTGTACCCCGGGACGTTCCGTGGGCCCTGCTGCCGCTGTCTCACGGGCAGGGCCCTGGCTGTCTCTGGGGCGTGTGGAACGGTCCGAGGACGTGGGCCACTCACAGCATCTTCAGAGAAGTCAGCTCAGCCCCTCTGGGGCTGCCTCCCCGGCCCGGGAGTGGGAGACGCCATTCCTTCTAAATTAAAGGCCTGCAGCTACAGTTTAATTACCTCATCTGTCCTCCCGAGACCAAACGCAGACACGTGGTAGCCTGCAGCCTGGTAGAGTGAAAATCACCTTGAATTCTGGGAGCCTGGGCTGTCTTCCTCAATGTCTCACCTGCCTTCCCGGATGACCTTGGCTTGACCTCTGAACTTCTGTCGGCTCAGATGGCGCACCCGTGACTCAGAGAGCTGGGCCCACCCTGTCCCAGGGCTTGGGCCCTGTGCCGCCCGTCTGTTGTGCTGGGTCCTGCACAAGGGCCCTTCCACCGGCTCCCCACATTCCCACACTCTCTGCTTGCCAAGGGCACTGGGTGGGGTACGACCAGCCCAGCTTCGCAGCAGCAACGCCTGATTGTGCCCCGCAGCTGGGAGACAGATGTGCTCACCAGGAACTGCCCTGACGTTCAGGGCGTGCCCTGGACTCCTGGGCTCTGCTGCAGAACTCAGCAATGACTGTGCGTGGCCTCCGCCGTGCCCCTGCCTGTCAGGGCGAGGGTGCAGCGGGGTCTGGGGTGGGGGCAGAGACCCTGTGCTCTCCAGGCTCCACCTGCTTGCAATGGCCAAGCCCTGGGTACAGGGGAAGAGCCTGGGCAGAGCCCCACTGCCATCCGACCAGTCCGCTGGAGTGTGTGCAGGCACGCCGGGAGGGCCTGGCCCTGCGGGAACGGGGGAGTGTGCACAGAGGGGCCACGTTCGCCCGGGGAGGCTCTTCACGTGTGCTGGGGGTGCAGAGGGGAGCTCTCCAGAGGGCGTTCATGTGGGCAGAGCAAAGCCACTGCCCGCTTTTCTTGGTGTGAGAACGCGGCCACCTTGCTCTCGCCGCTGCCGCTCAGCAGCCCTGTGAGCTGTGACGAGTAGGGGAGCCTTTCCGGGTGACATGCAAAGACTGAGCCTCTGGCTTCAGTACAGACACACCCCGCGCCGTGCATGTTCACATACCGTCTGGAATCCTGGGAGTCCTGGCAGCACCTTCAGTGCGTGCAGTCGTGGCCCAGCACAGCGGGGACAGATGCCATTGGAGACAGTGCCGTCGGGCTTCGCAGCGTGGCCGTAGTCCTGCTGTGCCACCCCGCTTCCAGGGAGAAGGGGCAGCCCCGCCCTTGCAGGTGCTCTGCTGTCCCCAAGACTCTGGCCCCATGTGCGCCCAGCTTGCGGGGTGGTGGCCCTGAGCACCCAGCACCGTGGCGTTCGATGGCAGGCCAGTGTTCGCTGTCGGTTTCTGCCCTGCACCTGCCTGCTCTGATCCCCGGCCGTGACAGCGCCTGGTGCTGTCCCCAGCGTCTCCCGCCGCATGAACCTCGCCGTCTTGCTGTGCCCTGTGTTCCTGCCTCTTTCTGGTCATTCGCTTCCTGCAGTGCGCTGGGCTCTTCCCAGTGCAAGGGGGAAACTCTGTTTCCACGTCTCCACACGTCCGGGGCGAATTCTCATGTGCGGTCACTGGGAGAGCCCCGGCCGCGGGCACGGCCACAGACACCTGTCGCTGGGCGCATCCCCTCTTCCTCTGCTCAGTGGGCCGCGCGCGCCGCCTGCCACCCCTGTGCGCTCACCACAACCCACCCCCCCGCTCAGAGTGCGGGGCTGCGCCTCCAGTGTTGGTGCTCCAGCTGGTGGGGGCGGGCTCTGAGTGGGGAACGGATGCACCTCGAAGAATGCGCCTGCCCTGGGAAACCGTGAGCGCGTCGGAACGTTGGCATGCCAGGCCCTGCCCCTGCACCGAGCCGTGAACGCCGGCTCGCGCCCCTCAGCGCCCTGATGTCCTCCTGCCACGTCCTGGACGAGGCGGCTGTGGGTGCTCGAAGGTGCCCAGGCATGCCTGTTCTCAGAGCGGGACGACGTGGCGGCCCTCCCTCAGGGGCACGGTGTGCGAGCTGCCATGTCCCGTCGCCTGCCCGCCCCAGTCGCAGAAGGAACTGCTCATGGACGCAGGACGACGGGTGCTGTCCTGAGTGCAGCCGGGCACAGCGCTCTCCAGGGTGGACAAAATCTCCCTCTGCCCCAGCCGAAATTCCACAGGCGGGCTGCACGGAGCTTCAGTGTCTCAGACAGCAGGAGGAATGTCCTCCCCTGCCGAGGACGTCATTGGGCATTTAAGGGTGTGTCCAGGGTCCCAGGTGAAACGGTTGGGGCATTGGAATAAGGTCAGGTTGTAACGTGAAAAAGTCAGGGACAGCGACATCACCCACAGGAACGGCTCTGGACAGTCTAGGATGGAGACTTCCACATCAGATGGAAACCGGCGTGTCGCCACAGAAGCAGCCGGGTCAAAACCAAGGCAGAGCAGCCCGCCAGGAAAACCTGAGTGTGTGCGTGAGAGTGTGTGTGTGTGTGTGTGTGTGTGTGAGAGAGAGAGAGAGAGAGAGAGAGAGAGAGAGAGAGAGAAGGTCAGTGCGTCTGCATCTTCCCGCTGACCCCAGGCATCAGAGGGCAGGGCTCTGGCTCAGGCGGCACCTGCTGCTGGCTTCCCGATCCTCTCCCAGTCACCAGCCTGTGGGTGGGGCCGCTACCTGTCCTGGTCCCCAGGTGTGGAGCACGTTGCTGTGACGAAAGGTGCGGGCACGGCACGCTAGGGGAAAAGGTGACTGCAGTGGGAGGGACCTCGTGCTGCACCGCAGAGTTCTGACTCCTGTAGGACAACCACGGACTTGAGAGCCCCTCTTGGCGGTGACAAGCGGGCCCCCGCTCCCAGGTGTCTGCCTGCACATCTCTGCTGAAGACACTTAGAAAGGCTGCTTTCACAGAGAGTGGGGGTCCTGGGGCTCATGGCCAGTTTCTCAGTGCCCGTGCGCCTGGCACGGAGGCGCACGAAGGAGAGGCGCCAGCCTGCCACCACACACGTCGGGTCTCTACCTCGAGCCAGCACCCCCGTGACAGCTGGCGCGGGGGGTTCGCGGGCTGCCCACCCCGGGGCTCCCCCGCAGTGCAGCGCACAGACGGCCCACTATAGACGTGGGTGGCGGTGGGCGGCCCTCAGTGCGTGAAACGGCGGGTTTTCACCGTCACAGGAACGGGAGTGCGCACGTGCGCGCACTCGTGGTGCGGGACACACGCCGGGACCGCGTCTCTGAGCTCTGCGGGCACCTAACAGCACGTCCCCCCACCATTTCCCCTCCTGCTCGGGATGCTTAAATGTTGACCGCCCAGGTTTTTGTGATTGCAGCAGAATTTTAAAGCGCGCCCAGCTGCAGCTGCTGTGCATAATGCGTTGGCGGCGCGCGGCAGCCTGCGCGGGACAGGAACAGCCGAGGGAGGCAGCGCGCGCCCTGCTCGCAGCAGCCGTGAAGGGGGAGGCCGGTGTGCCCCCGCCTCGGCCGGTCCGCGCGCTGCCCGCCCCCGGCGCCGAGGTCTGAGCGCTGACCCGGGGTCGGCGTGTGCACCGGCCCTCTGAGCCTTCTCTCTCTCCTCGCCCTGCAGTGCCTTGTCTTTGAAGACGCTCCCAACGGGGTGGAGGCGGCCCTGGCAGCCGGGATGCAGGTGGTGATGGTGCCCGACAGAAACTTGCGGCGAGACCTCACGGCCAAGGCCACCCTGGTGCTGGGCTCCCTGCAGGACTTCCAGCCGGATCTGTTCGGGCTGCCGCCCTACGCGTGAGAGGCCGCTGCCCTGCTTCTCCGGGCACGCCCCCTGCCCCTGCCCCGCTCCGCCCCCCCATTTTGCGGGCCACGCTGTCCCCGAAGCCGCAGAGGAAGCCACGGCTGCCACCTCGCCACCCGTCTCGTGACTTGTGTCCTTCCCCCACAATGCTGGTGAACCTGACCGCCTGTGCGGACTGGACGCCGCCCGAGCAGAGGCCAGCACTGCCCCTCGGGGAATCACGGCATGCTGGTGCTCGGCGGGTGCTCCAAGAGACGTGTGCACTGAATACATGTGCACAGACATGCTTACATGTCACTGCACATGCAGGCAGGGGTGCCCGTGCGTGCACACAAACACACATTCCTGTACACAAGGACACAGTTAAGTTGTGGTCCCCACACCCTGACTGGTGCGTGTGAGGTGTGTCCGTGTGTGTCTGTTCTTCAGTGCATATATGTGTGCAGGCATGTGTTTGCACACCCTCCGTTCTGCTGCACCTGTCCCTGTCGCTCATGCCGTGGCCACTGAGGGCCGGGTGGGCCAGTTCTGTTGCTCTGTCATCTGAGGGACAATTCTGTCTGGTTTCCATTCCGAGGGGGCAGTTCTATCTGGTTTCTCATCCAAGAGGGCAATTCTGTCTGGTTTCCATTCCAAGGGGAGCAATTCTGTCTGATTTCTCATCTGAGGGGGCAATTCTGTCTGGTTTCCATTCCAAGGGGGGCAATTCTGTCTGGTTTCTCATCCGAGGGGGCAATTCTGTCTGGTTTCCAATCCAAGGGGGCAGTTCTGTCTGATTTCTCATCCGAGGGGGCAATTCTGTCTGGCTTCCATTCCAATGGGCAATCTGGTTTCTAACCCGCGTGGGGAAAGCATGGCACAGAGGGGCCCAGGAAATTATTCCCATCATGTGGAAATGCTGAGTCTCGTTTGGTGTCCTCGGCTCACCTGCGTGCACCTGCGCTCAGAGGCTGGCCCGCACCCTCGTGGTCTCTGTGTGGGATGAACAGAGGCGTAGCCCGTGGGTGTCGCGTGTGCAGGCTCACACCCCCACGGCAGAGCGTTCTACCTCGACGAAATCTGCCGCCTCGAAGAGCGTTCACTTCTCCCGTCCAGTCTCGGGCCTGCGTCTGGGCCTCCTCCGTGACTCCCCTTGCCACTGACCCCGTGTAACGTCTGACTGGTTCCCTCACTGGGCGATTTACTTGAATAAAATGTTTGACTTTTGTTCACGTTCTATTTGTATGGACGTATGATTTTTACCTTAAAAAAAAGGATCGTCTGATAAATGTAAAACCTAAGTGTGACTAATTGACCTTTTTTTAAAAAAAACACCTCAAACCGTACTGACACTGTAAAATGTCATTTATGTATTTAAGTGAAACTTAGCGCCTTTTCATGCAGCAAAGAGAGGCTCTCCACGAAATGGTCCCTTGTTTCACCCGGTACCTGCTTCCTCAAAAACACTGACACCCGTATTTTCCAACCCTCCAGCCATCTTGCGTGAATAAGACAGAGCAGCCGTGTGCGCCTGTGCGTGATGTAGGCCCCAGGTCACGCCACGTTCTCCCTGGGGTACGTGTGACCTCACGTGGGGTGGTCCATGCTGTCTTTTCCCCATTTTCACCCACTGCAGCGCAACTCCACGTCTTTCTACCCAGGAGACACTGGTGCTGGCTGAAGGCACGCGCGTTCGTTCTCGGTCTCCCACAGCAGCTGGGCTGCGTCAGCTGGGGCTGCCGCTGTTATTCTGCAGAGCACCCCCGCGGGTTTCCCAGGGGCGGAAGGCACAGGTCACCGCAGGGCGACTCACGCCGGGACAGGTCCAAGGCCAGCTGCCGCTGCGTGTGCTCTCTGAGGGACGGGCCGGGGTGAACATGGCTGGGCAGCGATGCCCAACCCGGCAGCGAATGTGTGTTCTCCTGTTGCACGCCCTCGGGAGCATTTCTGGGACTGTCGACGGCCCGCAGAGGTGGCCCTGTCATTCTGTCCTCGATGTCCCCTGAGTGACACATACCCCATGTTTGCCAGTGTACCGCCCAGCGGGGTTCTCCCACCTCGGGGCTCCCCCGTCAGGGCTGAGTCCCTGCATAAAAATGTCCTCGAGACGTGCTTTTCTCTGGAGACAACTGCCGCGTTCACCCACGCATCTTCCTGCTGTTCCTCGGTAGGTCAGTGTTCGCTCACATGTTTTTCACGGCAAGTGGCAGTTTGACGCTCACTCTGGCCTGCCTTCAGCGCTGTCTCCGAACCTGAAACATGAACTCGCCTGTGATAGCGGGTTTTATAACAAAACAGTGCGTTTCCCCTCTTGCCAGTAACTTCTCTGCCAGACATGGCGCTGTCCAGGAGGAAGCGCAAAGCTCCGGGACCGTAGACGAGGCTTTCTGAGCAGACCTGTCCTCGGCAACCTTTAGTCGCTGTGACGATGATCGGCCATAGAGATACAGGGAAGTGTGGAAAGGCACAGGATTTCCAGTTGCACTGACTTCCATGGGGTCCCCCAGCTCTGCTCCTAACTCGTGCACCCCTGTCCACCCCAGCTTCCTTCCCGACGAAATGGGGGTCAGAGGGACTTCCGGCCTTTGGGCGTCTGCACCACCCTGGAAGAAGAGCTGTCCCTGGGAACGCATTAAATGCATTGTCAGACATAGGCACGAGAAAACCTCATCACATTGTAAGTAAATTCACGATTGTGTGTTGGGCCTCATTCACAGCCCCCCCGAGCGGCACACGGCACACGGCCCATGGGCCGCAGGTTGGGCCCCCCCCCGCCCCGCCGGAAGGAATTGATTGTAGTCACGAACGGCTGAGAATACTTCACACGCCACAAGCAATTTCTCAAACGGCTGTGACACTGGTTGTTATCTCCGCCGGGACCATCCTCCGGCCATTTGCTTGATTGCAGGTAATTGGTTTCCAAAGGATGTCGGTGGATGGAAGAGCACCCCCGGTGGCTGAAAGCTGATCCTCGGCGTGCCCCGGAATCCTGCGGCTTCTCCCGAATCTCTGTCATCGGCTGTGTCTCGTTCACGGACGCGCTTGCTGCCTGGCTCCTTCGTTCGTCACGGGAGGTTTCCGTGGGTCACGGCCCTTTTCGTCAGAAAAACGCATCCTCATTCAGTCACTCTCAGACACGTTATTTGTCCCCTGTGTGCCAGGCTCTGTAGACCTTCCACTACCTTGTGGGACAGGAGGGTACAGACCACACGATTTATTTTGTCCTGCAGCTTAGGAGAGCTGAGCAGAGGAGTGAATAGTAAACCGCACTAGAGCAAAAGCCAACAGGACAGGTCTTGGGGTGCTCATCTGAGTCAGCTGTACTCATCACCATGCTGGCACTGGCATCCAGGTCTTTTTCTTGGTGGCAGCGCCCACCTCAGATCGCCGCGGCCAGGGTCAGGTGCACGTACAGGACTTGCGGGCAGACCGCTGGGTCGCCCAGTCTCATTCGGCGGCTCCTCCAGTCAGCGGAATCTCTCTGTGCATCTCTGGACCTGCTGTGTTTCCGGAGAACGAAGCAGCGGCTCCTCTTTCCCTGGCTGTCCACGCCGTGGTGGCCGCCTGTGACAAAGGCCTTGCACAGCTGCGGTTCTGTCCCCTCGCTACGAAAGCACCGTCTTTAGGTGATGCTTTAGCTCCCTGCAAGTGGCCCCGAGTCCCGGGTGCCAGGTGGACGTCCAAAACACTTTCTATAAAGTGAGCATTTTTATAGGAAAGAATCTCCAATTCCTCACCAAAATGCTAACACTGTACCTGCCTAGGCGGTGAAACTCGTCAAGAGCGACCGAAGAATCCTGACAAACTTGGGAAATGTAGTCCTTATAAAAACTTGTCAAAGGGACGGTGAATTCCTGTTATGCAAACTCACGTAAAACGGTGTATTTTCAGAGTCCGCAGCAGGAAAGGATTGGCACGCACTGCCTATGTAAAGTCCGAATCAAGTCAGGCTAGGACGTCAGCTCCTGGGAAGAATACGCATTTCCCTGGAAACGGAGTCAGTCTGCACCGGGCGGTAGAGTAGACATTCCACTTGAAGGCCAGAAAACATGCTAGATGGGAATCCAACAAGCAGCAAACGTTGATCGTTGCTGTGGACCCTCCAGTCACTGAGTGACACCACTTCATCATTGCGCACACTTGTCTGACGGTGTCAGATCTTCCCCGTTGTCCTAGGTCTGGACCGGGCTGCGTGTCACCACCTTTTGAAGCACGTTTGCACGGGCTGCTGAGTTCTGCTTTGACCTGCTCTTCCCCCTGTAGGGGAGGTTTCCTTGTCACCTGTGCTTCCTGCTTCAGCTCCCTGAAAGTGATGCGTCTCTTTTGTCTCCTGCTCCTTGGTCCTTGGTCCTTGGTCCTTGGTCTCTGGTCTTCCCACGAATGCCTTGCTTGGCCTTCACCTTGTTTGGAGGCGGTGGCTCTCTGAGCCTGTGTCCCTAAGATTTACGGCCCTTATGTCTTCCTGCGTTCCCCGGCTCACCTCTCGGGACCCTTCCATATCACCAGGCGGGTGAAGCCGAGTGCCTCTCAGGCCCTGTGAGCAGGGAGTGCTGCTCAGCACTGGGCCGTGTCCACCACCGGAGAGGGCCCAGGGCTGGGAGGCTCGGCCGGGGGGCGTGGCACACAGAGGCCAACGCTGGCCGGGCCTGAGGGAAGGCTCGGAGGTGGAGCACCGCTAGTTAGTGTCAGATTGCTCAGTGAGCCCAGAACCCAGGCACAGGGATACCCAGCAGGAGGACACGGATCCCTGGACATCGAGCCAAGAAGGGGCCAGAACTCCAGAGAACCCAGAGAGCCAGCACCCAGCGGCTCTGCAGGGGGCCCAGGACGGACCAGCATCAGAGCCGGGCCCTGCCGCTTACCTGGGTCCGCCTGCGCTCAGGGCGCCGCGTGCGGACCAGGAACCTCCCCGCCAGCTGCCTGCGGAAAAGCGCTTACCTGGAGAAGAGCGGCAAGCAGACAGACCGTGGCTGGCATACAAAGAACTCGGGGAAAACACTTTTAATGAGTATAAAGTGTTCGCATATGCTGATCACTTGAAGATTGCCAAACCCTCTAAATTTCTGCCTAAGTAGGTCATCTTCACATTTGTCAAGTGGCAGGCGGATGAGGCGCGAGGCACTTGATGTTTGTCAGCCTCTGTTCCCGCGTCCTTGCTTGGCTGTGTCTGAGTCCCTGCTGGTGGGGGCTGGGAGCCCCCCCCCCGGTGTCCTCAGAGTCCTCCCAAGGGAACGGAGGCCCAGATGGGTGGCGTCCCCTGGAAGCCCACTCAGGGTTGCGATGGCACTCAGCATTAGAGCGGAAACTACCCCCCCTCCTGTTACGACCTTGAACCACAGACAGCAAACATGTCTCCTGGCACTAGAGCCGCCAGAGGGGTGCTGGGCTTCCAGCAGCACTTTTCCCGCATGGAGCCCACCCGACAGCCCCTGCCATGGGGTGGCGAGTGCTGCCATTGAAGGTCTCCCTGTGTCCTTGGTTCAGGCCACACACAGAGCCCATGCCCACCTCAGGGGTGCCGTCTGGTTTCATCAAGAGCAAGCCTCTGCTGAAGCCTGTCTGAGATGCCCGCCAACTGGAAAAATACCAGGCTCTTGGAAGGTGACCACCTCTTCGTGCCTGAGACGGCGCCCTCTTCCCTTTGGTCCTCAGTACCCCCAACTCCCCACTGGGAAACAGCGCCGAAGGCCGTTCTGGAGGGCTCGGTGACCGGTGATTCTCCACGAGTGTCTTACACACGCACGGTCCCGCCGGTGCAGCAGGTGGTCACCCAGCACCGCACCCCATCTGCATCGAGGGTCCCGTGCATGCTGTTTCAGCCCCAGCGCAGGCGCCTCAAAGCCAGCCCGGCTCCAGGCACAAAGGCCCTGGTTACCGTTTTGGGGCGTTTTCCTTGAGGCCTCCCAGGAGTTAAGATCGATCACAGCTTTTTTGCCCATCACCCCCTTTCCTGAAACGGCTTCCGACGTCAGTTCTTCCTGTGTGTGCCTTGCTGTCTTCTCACCAGGAGGCACGTGCCCACGCACTCCCTGGGCTCCTGGGTAGTGCCGGTCGACCTTGGCCCGTGGCTCACTGTCCCCAGGTCCTGATGCTGGTCTCCGAGGCAGGCAGTCTGGTCCTCCGACTCCCCCTGGCTGCCCGGGTGCTCCTCTCCCTCAGGCGAGCTGTGAACTGTCACCTGCCCTTCTGTGCCCAGAACGACCTTGAAGGAAGAGTTCAGACCGTATCCCAAGAGCCGTGGGGCAGAGAAACGCCAGCCGCACACCACTCCCCTGGCTGCTTCCTGTTCCTTCATCCCAGAACTATGCAATCAGTCCTGTAGGGTGGGGCACATAGTAGGGGTCCACATGTAAAGGCGCAGCTGCAAATTGCCCTAAACGGCCCGAGTGACAGGAAAGGACCTGAGAGAGAACAGCAGTGGGCACCCGATTCAACGCGGGGCTTGTCGGGTCAGGGAGGCGGCCTCTCTGCAGACGTGGTGTGGATGGTGGACTCAGAAGACCTCCCAGTCAACCTCGTCAGTTTCTTAAACAGCAAAATTCTGATCGAACCACGGTGCCCACATTCCTGCTCTCGGGTGTCTGGTGTCTGCCCAAGAGACGCGGAAACGTGCGTCCACAAGGAAACTTCGCACAGCTGTCCACACCAGCGCTATTGTTAGGGAAGAGGGCGGAGCTGCAGACGCCGTGCAAAGACCGGGGTGCACTGGAAGGTCCCCTGCCGCGGCGTCCCCAAGTCCTGATGCTGTGGGCACTTGTACCAACACCCAAATGTGCTCCTCCAATGAGCTCACCCGCTGGGACCCTCCCACGCTCCCCACAAGTTGGGTAATCTGGAGAAGAAACGGAAGCCGATCTCCAGCAGGGGGTTAGAGAGCGCCAAAGGCGTCCAGGGAGTCAGCCCGCTCTCTAGTGTGAAGTGCCTGCGGTTTTTAATGTCAACAGCCAGCTGAGCGACGCGTGACCTCTGGGACAGGATCCAACAGGGGTGACAGGGTGTACGGAGAGGGGGCTGACACCAGGGCATCCTCTGTGTTTCCCCCGACCCCTGCGTCCAGCCTTTGTCAGGTGCACCCACCGCTGTATAGACAGACGTGTCTCCTTTCGGAGAATCTGGCTTCTCGGCGGGACAGAGGTATCTCATGCAAGGGGCACACTGGGCATTCATGGTGCCACCGAGACGTGCTTATCAGAGGCATCTCATAAAACTGAAAGTCAACCTTCCGAACTTGCCGACGGGCCAGGACAGAAAAGGGGACGCGGGGGGTGGTTCCCTGAGCACGGCCCGGACCTGCACGAGGTACCTGCGGAGGCCAGGGACAGAGAGCACCAGGTCAAAGGGAAGAAGCAGACAGAGACTGGGCACAGAGATGCCCCTGAGAAATCCCGCTGGTGTGGGGGGCGGGGGCCGGGGCTGTCACCTCAGGGCACAGAGGAGCCAGGACGGACCGCTGTCTGTGTGGGAGCCTGCTGTGCACTGCCACCCTGAAATCAGGTAGAAAGGGATTGAGGGGCAGGGCACGCTTCCAAGCACCACAGGCTCAAGAGTGCAGGGACCGCATCTCCATTTCTGTTTGAAGAAGTGAGGCAGTTTCGCCGGCACTTCCCCTAAAACCCGTTAAATTCTGCAAATCCCGTGGAGCCCAGTCCCCGACGGTGTCTGACATCAGCCCACCCCTGGGTCCTCCGATCCCACGCTCAGAACACAAGCTGGCTCACGGCTCTGCCAAGGAAGCAGGCGCCTGCGTGTAGGACGTGAGCCCCCACATTCCCCGCGCAAACCGCTGCTCCCTGCCCCGAGCACAGCACCTCCCTGCCCTGCACGCTCCCTGCACCTTCCAGGGGGACTCGCCACACACGCCCTGAACGTGTACGTGTCCCCGAGCAAGCGACCCCGCTCACCCTCTTTTACTAATCGCTTCCTCGTGCTCTTCAGCTGAGAGCTCCTTGTCCGAGGAAATTGCATTTTGAAGCAGGAAAAGCAGGGGTTAGCAGTGAGGACTTGGAGCGGGGGACACAACAGGAGAGGGACAGGGCCCGCGTGGGCACTTCATGGGATGTGGCGGAGGCTGGCGGTAAGCGCAGGCCAGGAGCAGGGATAGGAAGTGGGCAGCCACGAGGGGGCTCGGGCTCCCAGGAGGGGGCGGCCATGGGCTGCCAGACCCCCCAGCCCGTATTTAATTACTGGTAGCGGGCCTGCATGTGCATGTGGGTGCATGGGCTTAGGGCACCTTGGTGTGAGCTGCCAGGGAGCTCCCCTCAATGTCCCAGGAGCCCGGCCGTGTTCTGCATTCTGTGACCACGCGTGCCTGCTACGGCCGCCCAGAGCACTCCTTCCTGCGGGCCAGCTGCGAGCTGACTGCCTTCTTTGCAGACTCAGCAAAGCGCTCCCCACGGGCTGCAAGGTCTTGCTGGGAGAGGAGCATGTCCAGCCCCCCAGGGAAGAGGTGGCAGGGAGGCAACCCCTTTCTGAAGCTGCGTCTCCGAGACACCATGTCCCTTTGCTTCTGGCCCTGCAGCAGCAGGCTCTCGTCAACGGTGGGCAAAGATCGGGTCCTGGCGTCCGGTGCAAGCCAATGCCTGGAGCGCGCTCCCAGCCCTGGGGCTCTGAGGGCGAGGGTGGCGCTGTGCTGGGCCAGGTGTCCTGGGGAAGTGGAGGTGTGGCTGGTTCTGCGTCCCCGGGCTCCTAGAAACCTGTCTGATGCCCACGGGCGGGGATGCAGCGCAGGCTGTGGGAGCCCTGTGATTTCCTCCAGGTGCAGGGTTCTGCACAAAATGTGAAAATGCAGCCCTGGGTGGTGCCGCTCACAGCGCCAGCCTGTGAACCGACAGGTCGCCAGTTCGATTCCCACTCAAGGCACGTGCCTGGGTTGCAGGCCAGGTCTCTAGTAGGGGGCGCTCGAGAGGCAACCACACACTGATGTTTCTCTCCCTCTCTTTCTCCCTCCCGTCCCCTCTCTGTAAAAACAAATACATACAATCTTTAAAAAAATGCTTGTGTCTAGGACATGTTCTCTTGTGTGCTACACGGTATCCTGACTTCCCAGGCACAGAAGGGGTGAAGTCCCGGAGAGAAATCTGTACACACCTTTCAGCGCTGGAGCACCTGCTCCTGCTGCTCACCATCTTGGACCAAATGTGACAAAGAAACCTCATTCTGGGCCGTTTCCAACACTGAGCAGACTGAGACGTCTCCCGGCAGGGAGACCGCATGACACCCGCAAAGGACACAGGGACCCAGAGCGGGCCAGCGCGTGCACGCACCCCTGGATCGTCCGTCCCACACCCACGCTGGCACTCGGCACGGGACGACACTGCCGTCTCAAAACCGTTTTGGAATAAAAGGCTAACTGCCAAATAACCGCGGCAATGGCCGATGGGAATCGGCCGCGCTTAACAAAAACGTGTGCCTTGCCGTTGCTACAGGCAAAACCGCAGCCGTGCTGGAAAACCACGAGCCGTTGAGAAAGGACCGTGCTGGCCGCGTGCGAGACGGAGCTCGGACTGAAGCACGGGACGGTCTGTACCCCTGCACGGGCCTGACTCTGCCCCTGAAGGGGCCGGAACTCCGCATCCTTAGGAACCCAGTGTCACACACGTCACTAAGCAACGTGGATTGCTTCCCAGTCGCCGTGATGGTGCGGAGGGTGCCAATGCTGTTGGTCTACTTTGAATTTTGCGTGACTTTCTTACCCTTTCAGCAGCACAAGTGGCAGGAACGTTCCCCTCGGAACTCTGCGCTGTGTTCAGGTAGGTCCGCTGAAGTCAGTACAGGCACGGGGCATCCAAATGGACATCTCTTGGGCCCACAGGTCTCGGCTGATTTTCCCTCTGCTGCGAAGGTGACCGTGAACACAGGGCCAATGAAGAGAAGCCCGTTCGTGGGACCCTCGGGGGCCGTGACGATGATTTATACGGCAGAGCAGGAGCCCCCCCGCCCCCGTCCGTGTGGCCAACGCACACCACGCAGCCCGCATGGGCCCTCCCCTGCCGGTTGACGAGGCGTCTGCTGCGCTCATCTGGGCCGACAGACGGCCGCACCCCAGCGCCCCAGCCTCACGCGGGGAAGCGCACGCTGCACAGGGCGCAGGAAGGCAGACGAGCGGGGAGGGCAAGGTCAAAGAGGAGCGTGCCCTGTAGCTGCACAGACATCGCACCTCTGAGCTGCCGGGTTGGGCCACGGAGACTGCGTATTGTTTTGACCCGAAGGTTTGAGGGGAAGAAGATGGGTGCACATTGTGTGTGGGTATACGAATTACATGCCGTAGGTACGATAACGGGTATAATAACCCCACCTGTAATGTACCCAAAAATGCGGGTGCACAGCACACACGAAAAAATGCGGTGTCTCTGTCTGTGGGTGCGTCACCCTCTTGCTAGGCTGTAGTGCATGCAGCTCCTTGGTGCATGCCAGTCACGCCTGCTCACAGGACATGAATGTGGGCATGCGTGTATGTGCAGCCTAATTAGAGAACCGGTTACTGCAGCATCCCTCAGATGGAAAGTGTTAAAATGCCACTTCAGGTCTGTGCCCGGGGCTGCCCATCACCTTCGGTACGGTTTTTGCAAAGAGAGGGTCTGTGCCCAGATGGAGCATCGGACGGTGGCTTCACGTCCCCCCTGAGGGTCCGGCACCCTGTCCCTGTGGCTTGGGAGCGCGCATGTGCGACATCCTGTCCCCCAGCTCTGTCTCCCTTGACACGGTCTCGGTCTCCCTGTCTCTGGGTTCCGTCTCGGACTCTGCCTTGTGTCAGGTTCACCGGCTACAAGAAGAGAAAGAGGAGTGTGTTTAGACAAGGCACGGTCCTTTCGGTCTCCAGCGGCTGTGCCAGCCTCTCTCGGCCCCGCCTCTTCCCCAAAATGCACCCCCAACATCCGAGACAACTGGAGCCAAGCAAAGGGAAGCTGCCTCGGACGGAACTCGGCGGTGGGGGACCCGGTCCAGGGCTGTATATTTAAAGTTCTGCACGCCTCTGTCTCTCCGTACATGTTCTTCCTTCACGTACATTTAAAGCATCTGTAAAAAACCCCCACAGGCCACAACAGCAACAGTGAGAACCACGTCCCTGGGAGACGCCGTGTCTTCCCACTCGGGCTGGAAATGGCCTTCTCTTCCGTTAGGAACAGCCTCCTCCTAACCAGCGGTGTGTTCGGGGGGCGGGGACGGCGGACAAACCTCCAGTGTGTTCGGGTGGGGGGGACGGCGGACAAACCTCCAGGCAGGAACTGGAACTTTCTGTGCAGAAAGTGTTATGCTGACGCACGCGGACAATGTTTCCGGGTCGCTTACGGGCTCCGTCTCCCCAGTCACATCGGTCACTCCGCTTCAAGTGACGCTTCTCCGTGGACTTTGCACACCGGCGCTTGCTGTCCAGGTGCATGGGCTGCCTTCTCATTGGCCTTGAAGGGCCGGTTTGTATTTGAGGTGCCCCTTTTGAGTATTTCGTCCTACGGTCTGTCCGAGCTGTGTCCATCGGAAGGGTTTACTTCCCTTTGTTTTCCTCTAGTAGCTTCCTAGGGTCGGCCTTTGCCTGGAGGTCGGATGGCAGTTAATCTCCCCGTAATTTCTGCGTCCGGCGTGAGGTAGGGGGTCCCAGTTTGCTTCTGTCCATGGGGCCGTCCACCAGTTCCAGTTCCATTTGTGGAAAAGACTGCGTCTCCCCCCACTGAGGCGCCCTTACAGCTTTGCTGAAAACCGGGGGACCGTTCCGGTGCGACGTGGTTTTGAAAGGAATTGGCCTTTAGCAGAAGGCCACGTTGCAGCCGGTGCAGCTCATGGTTGGACGTGCGGGGCACGCGCCGCGGGAGCTTTCTGGAAGGAGGCTCCGGGTGTGGGGGGCAGCTGCTGACTCTGGTTATTCCTGGGGACAAGGGTCAGGAAGTCCTGCTGTGCCCGACGAGCAGGGCAGCGGGGGTGACTTCTGCGTCCCCCAGAACCCTTCCTTTGGGTCCGAGCGGAGACCCTCCAGCAGGGGCATTCCGAGGCCCAGCCCTGATGCACACGACAAGGGGGGTGGCGGCAGTTCCCAGGGGGACACAGTGCCCCGCCCCCGCCCCCACCCCGCCACATCGCTTCCTCTGTGTGCACAGGGCTCTGGGTCTGTACACACCTGCCAGTAGGCCGACCCCACTTCCCGTCCACACGTCATCAGCGCCACCAGGTACCTACGTGCGGTGGCAGGGCTGGCCAGTCCGCTGGACGCAGAGCACAGCGCCCTGCCCGCGCTGTCTGTGCCTGTCCTGAGCACAGCGCTGGGTTGACAGCCACCAGTCTGGAGGCCCCGGGCCTGCCTAGGTCAGTGTGTTCCGGGCAGACACCTTCCATCAAGCAGCGTGTGTGAACGGCGGAGGGGCCCCTGGCGGGGTTGAGCGTGTGCACCTCGCAGCGGGACGCGCGTCCTTGGCTTCCTTCCCTTGTCATTCTTGTCCCAGAGCTGGCTGACAGCGACACGGAACAGCAAGGTGCGCGGGGTTGGCAGCAACGTCTCCAAAAACTCCCGCTAAGCCCGGATAGTTCCTGAACATGATTTATTTCGATGGCATCTGCGCAGAAGGAGGAGAGGCACACAGAGAACTAAGCCATCTCGTCTTTTCCGGAGGACTGCTCAGCTCTCTGGCACGACGGTTACAAATAAATTTAAAAAGATTTTTTAAAACGTAACGCTGCTGGGATTGAGCCTTGAATCCTTCCTCTTGTGAGTGTGCGGATGGGCACTTGGGCAGGCCATACACTCACTCACTCACACACACACACGCACACAGAAATAGGCCTGACCATTTCAGATTTGCTTACCACAGCTTTCCGGAAGCTTTCCCAGTCCCCCGCCACCCCCGCAGCGGCCAATCAGTGTCGGGAAATGTGAGTGGGGTTAAACTGCCCACAGAGATGCTCCGTGAAGGCTACCGATGGAGGGGAAGGCAGCAAGGAGGTCACCCTCCGCAGGTGGCCAGTGCGGTCCCGCCTCCCACTCCAGACGGAAGCAAGGCCCCTGCTCCCCCTGCTGCGCTGGGGTGTGCCTTCTGCCACAGGCCCACGGAAAATGGGTCATGAGCTCGGAACCGACCCAGGACAGGAGCATCAGTCCGCCCGTCCGCTGGTGCTGATGGATCGGGAGGCACGGGCAGAGTTCCCCGGCCTGCCCTGCAGTGCGCGGGGGGCACCCACTGTCCTGGGAGGACCCCGCTACTCACACTGTGTCCCTTCCACTTGTCACTATTCACGTGTGCCCCTGTCACACAGCAATACTGTGGGACAGCCCCTGGAAAGATTCCTCACGGGCTGGCTTGCGGGCCCCCGGGGTTGCTCTGCTGAAGCCCTGACCCCCAGGACCTCCAGGTGGGGCTGTATTTGCTGATGTGTCTCTAAAGGGAAGATTACAGTAAAATGGGGTCACTCGGGTGGCCCTGATCCCACAGGACTGGGGTCCTTTTAAGAAGAGGAGACGGGGACACAGACACATCCAGAGAGCCTGTGTGAGGACATGGGGGGAAGACGGCCGTCCACACGCCCAGGAGAGAGGGCTCAGCAGGAGCCAGCCCTGCCCATCCCTGGGTCTTCCAGCCTCTGGAATTGGGACAAACTCACTGTCTGCTGTGGCAGCTTCTGGAATCTTCCATTCGTGGCAGGTGTATGCGTCCCATCCACCCCTACTTACCCCTTCCATTTGGTGAGGGGCCGCTGCCGAGAGCCCCTGAGGCCCCGAGACACAGAAGCCGTCACCGAGGACTGCCCTGTGGCGGCTTTGTCAGCCACGCCTGTCCCTCCCATGCCATGGCCCGTCTCCTTGGTCCTTCCGTCCACACGTCCACTCTGACCCAGGGCTTCGGCGTGCCCTGGCGTATGGTGGCTGTCCTGCCCCCGGGTAATGCAGGCCTCTGTTCTAGCTTCGACAGCTGGACGTGGGCAGGGTCTTCTCCTTCATCAGAGCAAGTGCAGGAACGGGTCGGAACACCCAGCTGTTTCCAGTTGCAATTACGCGCGCCCCGTGCCGGCAGTCAGCATCTCCTCGTCCCTGCTCGGGCATCCTTGCTCGGTCACACCTGCTCACGCCTCTCACCTGGGATGGAAAGTGGGCGGCAGGTCCCGCCGCCTCGGACACTACGTGTACGTCTCCCCGCCGAGCCCGTGGAGTGTGGGAACGCTGTCCTCGCATGGGCCCAGAGAACATCCCCCGGAGCGTCAGATGGTGTCACAGCCCCGATGGGCTCTGCTGCCAAGGTTTGTCTGTTCCGTCCCTGGCGGGAGAGCCCATGGGAGGCATTCTGTGAGGGGCTGGCCCCTACTCAGGAAGCCGGCCTGGGAACACCGGGGGCCTGCAGGCTAGGGGGCAGGGCTGCCCGGGGGCGAGCAGAGGCTGGTCTGCTGGCCGCAGCCGTGGCAGGAGGAGCTGGGACAGCAAACCCAGCACACCTTTCTGACGCCCGACAGTCAGCCCCAGTGCGGGAGTGCCGGCGGGAGGGGGAGTCAACGGGCCTCCTGAGGAGGGGCGGGGGACACGTAGGTGTCACAGCCCTCCTTGTGCACGTGGGCATAGCTCTGCGTCCCCTCGTGGGACAGACACAACGTCAGACTCCCACGTGGGACAGACTGAGGAATCTGCCTGGGCCTGGGGGGCACATGGACGAGAGCAGGCCCAGGTGGGGGACACTGCTGTGCGTGGTGGTGCAGGGCTGGGGTGGCCAGGCAGGCCTGTGGGCCCCCCGCTGCAGACAGCGGCCACACACGCGTAGTCCTGAGAATTAGGGGACATGAGCCCCCCTCGATGTGGGAATGAAACACTCTCGTTATCAGGAGCACAGAGGCGTGTGGGGAGGTGGGCGCACACTCACTCAGAGCAGTGACCGATGTCCCTGTCGTGTGCTGGGTGCCCCGTGTGCCTGTCCTCTCCCGTCCCAGGACAGACATGTCCCCAGTGTGCCGACGGCCATCTGATGATGCACAGCAATTCAGCCCAAGGATCTGTCCTCTTACCTAAGAAATCCGAGGGCTTTAGAGGGAAAAGTGGTGCCTTCATTCTCCAGGTTGACATAGTATTTTATCATTTGGTGCGTAATGGCCTTTTGATGACAAGTTGTCTCCCGAGCTGTGCACGGCGGAATTAGCACAAATTACCGGGTTTGTTTTGTTTGATTAATGCGGGGAGCGAGGAAAGGGCGGGCCGTGTGCCCTGCGGCTCCGTCGTGTGCTTCTCTCGTAGAATAGGGCCTTGCGAGGTCAGAACAGCTGTGCCAGCTCTCAGCTCTTCCCAGCGGGCAAGGGCCCTCTTTCCCGGGGAGTTCAGGATCCTGGGAGGCAGGGGCAGAGGGGTCCTGTACGTAAGCCCTAAAACCACGCCACGGCGCCAAGCAGAGGACACCTTCGGACACCTTCGTGCCTGCTCTGACCTCGCACCAGGTCGGGATCCGTCGTAACTGATTTTTGTTGTGTTTTTCCCCTGCGTCTTTGCATGTCTGGAGCTTTCGGTGTGGCTGCGAGGCATTGTGTTTGCTGCCCTGTGGGCACGACACGGTTTTGGGTTCCTCCACGTGGCCGGGAGCTACGTGAGTTTCCTTTCAGTTACTTGGAAAGAACGTGGGGCTCTGGGCGTCGCGCCCGTGATGTGCGGGGATGGTCCCACGCAGTGCCCATGTGTGGCGGTCCGCTGTGAGGGCGGGGCCTTTCTTGGGGCTGTGCCCCGTGCACGGCCTCTCTTTCCGTCTGGCTGCTGGAAATAGGCCTTCACCCTGCCCTGGGTGCGCACCAAGCCCTACTCCCTCTGGTTATTTTAGGGGGCCCTTACCATAGCCTCGGGGGGGTCCTCCCAGACGTAGGCACTGCTCAGAACTCTGCTGAACCCTCAATGGTACCCTCTGAAGATCTCTGGGGGGCCACTCCTTGCACGGCCCTCCCCCCTTCCCGTCCTGTCCTATGCCCCGCTGTCTCCAGCCACACCCTCCTCCCTGGACTCAGCGCCTCCTCCCGCACCCCAGGGGTCCGTGCAGCTCTGCCTCAGCGTCCCCCCTCTGCACTACATCCTGGGAACTCCTTCTAGGCACCGAGTGTCTGCACACGTCACATTCCCCGTGTTTGGTACCCGTCTGCTGCGGCCACTGTCACCCTTGTCCGATGCCCTGTGTCCGGAGCATCCCTGCCTCACGGACTGTGTTTGCGTTTCCGCTAGCTTCAGGTGGGAAAGGTAATCTAGGCCCTGTCGTTCCTTCTTGGCTATGAACAGATGCCCCCCGCTACTCCTAGGTAATGCCCCAGAAACACTGGTGTACCGTGTACCCCTCGTTTAGAAGGCACGGCCTTTTCCCATGCATCTGAGCCAATTATCCTGGTAAACACCAAAGGGACCGGGGGCCCCCACATCCTGCTGGGAGACCGACGGGGGGAAGGGTGGGGTCACTCCCCCAGCAGTTAGCCCTGATACCCAGCTCTGCCTTTGTAAAACCAAACGCAATCTCCTGGTGGAAGACGCCCCACTTGTGCCGTGTTCTGCGGTGAATCCACCCCACCGCCGATGCAGAAATGGCACCCGGAGCCCCGTCGGAAAGAGGCCGCCGGCTTCTGCTCACTGTGCTTGCTCCTCAGCACCGGGTTCTTCTCCACAGGGATAAAATATCGTACGCGGCTTTGTTGGGTGCCTTGGAACAGCCTTTGACCTGTGGTTCCTCGGTGTAGCTGCAACGCGGTGAAACGGTGCCATCCCCCGGGGACGGGGAGCAAAGGACAAACACCCCTTACTTTTCTTAGGGACACTTACCCACGTCCACAATGGTGGTCACGAGGTAAAAGGAACACTCCTCGTGTACTCCTGTTGCTGTTCTTTTCGGGGGGACACAGGTGGATTTGGGCCCTGAGAGTTCACCAGGGCTCCGTGTGTGGACAGGGGGCGCGTGGGAAAGAGATTATCTACGGCAGGGCTGTCAGAGTCATTGTCCCCGGGGGCCACATCAGCCCCGCAGTTGCCCTCAAAGGGCCAAATGTAACTTTAGGACTGTGTAAATGTAACTGACCAGGTGCCGGTCTGCCACCTGCGGTCCATAACCTTCAGCTCCAGGGGGAACTCGGAGGACTCTGAGCCACTCAGAGGGAACGCACACCCGCCCTGTCCTGCAGCGGCACGGCAGGTGGGCTGATGAAATGTGTTCTCTCTCTCCGCCGTCCTGCCGGCAAACGGGGTTTGAACGCGGGCAAACTCAGAGTATGATTCTGGGCCACAGAGCTGAGGGTGTGCACCGAGCCCGCCAGCCGGCTTGCCCTGCAGCGGTCCCAGAAGACCCCGCACGGACCTCCGGAGCCTGTCCCGGAGCTGCGAGGCGCGCCGGCGCTGCCCCAGTCAGCTGTCCAGGCCGGCACCTCCGCTTGCTAAGCATCCCCAGCCCGTCCAGAAACAGAGTGAACTGGGCAGGAACCAGATCCAACGTGCTGCTGTGTTCCAGGTGCATCCGTTTGGGAATGATAATGAGGATGATGATAACATTCAGAGCTGGCCGTCTGTCCGTGGCTGCGTGCGGCGGGAGCGCAAAGCCCGGTGCCTTGTATTCAGCAGGGCCTCCGGTGGGGGGCGGGGGGGCAGGCAGCCCCTGGAAACCTGGCACCAGGAGCGTGCCGGCCACCAAAGCAGGTGCTGAGAGGGCGTGGCTGTGCCTGCAGAACCACCCTCTGAGAGTGTATTGATCCTGAGAGGCTGTAGAACGCCCTCTGAGAGTGTATTGATCCTGAAGGGCTGCAGAATGCCCTCTGTGATAGGTACTGGCTGTGAGGTTTGTGCAAGGCCGCAGGCTGGGATCCACGGCGTGTCAATCAGATTGCTGGACGGGGTGCGGGGGGAGGTGTGGGAACAGGAAGACCGTGCCGTGTGCCTCCCAGTCGGCGTGTGTCCCCAGCTGCACGGGGACCCAGGGCAAATACAACTTCGGGCAAGTGTGAGGTGTGCAACCCGGTGATTTCACACGCTGAGGTCTGGGGAAGGGGTTTCCACACTAGGGGCGGCTAGCGCTCCTTCACGTCACGTGACTGCCGTGTCCTTTCCGTGGTGACAGCACCTCAGATCTGCTCTCTCAGGGATGCTCACGCATATTGGGGTCTGCAATCGCCGTGCTGTCCACTACGCCCTAGGGACTGACCACGGTGTAACTGGACGTGTGTCCCCCGTGAGCGACACCGCCCCATGTCTGCACCCCCGTCCCTGGTGACCGCCGTCCCGCTGTCTATATCTGTGCATGTGGTGGCTTTTGGTGACATTGCAGGTGTGAGTGAGATCATAGCGGATCTGTCTCTCTCAGACTTACTTCACTTAGCACGACGCCCTCCAGGCCCATCCATGTCGGGGCAAGTGGCAGGAGCTCCATGTTTCCTATGCCTGATCGTGCTCCTGTGTGTGTGTGTGTGTGTGTGTGTGTGTGTGTGTGTGTGTGTGTGAGAGAGAGAGAGAGAGAGTGTGTGAGAATCGTGTCTTTGCTCATCTGCAGGTGCACGGCTCACTCCATAGCTTGGGGATTGGGAACGATGCAGTGGCGAAGGTTGGGGGGGTGCAGATAGGGCTTTCAGATCAGTGATGTCCCTTTTTTTTGGGCGAGTCCCCAACAGCGGCATGGCCGGGTCCTCGGGTGGTTCTGTGTGTCCTTTTGTGAGCAACCCCCAGGCGGTGTTCCATCGTGGCCACACCGTTGACAGTCACACGTGTGGCCGGTGTCAGCTGGTGTCTCCTGGCGGTTTCCATCTGCGTTTCCCCGATAGCTAGTGATGCCGAGCCCCTTCTCCATGCACCTGTGGGCCGGCCATCTGCGTGCCTTTGGAGCTCGGCCCCCACCCACCCAGGGCGTAGGGCAGACTGGTGGGCAGGAGTGCCCCCTGGTGGTGGGGTGGGGCCTTACCTGAGCTTCCAGGTGAGGCAGGGACAGAAAACCAAGATGCAGATGGACATGCCCCTCGGGAGCCCTGGCTGGGGAGTGAGTGAGGAGCTGGGCACGGCTCCTAGTCGGGAATTCCTTCTGCAACACCTGCGTTTGCAGCCCGGGGAAGGAGGGGCACGAATTGGACACATCCCGGGGCCCCCTCGAGGGCAGAGGAGAGACAGCAAGGCGGGTTTTGTCGTCTGGTTGGGAAACACACTTTAAAACCCGACGTTAATCACCAGTGGACACTTCCGGTGGGTTCGACCCTGCCTGCCCGTGCCCGAGTGCGGACCGCCGTGCTGCGGCTCCAGGCTGCGTCAGAGGCCGCAGGGTGCCCCGCCGCCTCTCCCTCGTTCTCCCTGTTGTTTCCAGAATGTTCTAGCTGGCACAGCTGTCTTTTGGCCTTCTCCCACACCAAGCTGTTAGGCGTTTAAGGGCAGAAACGAATTGCGCCTTTGTAGGTCCCTCATCTAACGCAATTTTGGGGGCCTTCAGACTTCCGTCGCAAAGCATCCTCTCGGTGGAACGGGAGCTTGCAGGCTGCGGGGGCGAGCACAGTGGTTGAAACACAGTGCTTGAGGGGTCGAAAGTCCTTCTGCGTTTGAGCTGCTCTGCGGGCGGGCGATTCTCACCGAGGTTCTCACGCCACAGCCTCCGTACAGATCACGGCATGCTTGGAAGCGCCCGCGATGCACCTGAAGCACTTGCTCCACTTGGCCATTGTCCCATGCCTGGCTCGTGCAGACCAGACTCCTACCCCACGGCTCACGGTGGCGAGTCGGTGAGACCTTCCACGCCCCAGACTCCTCTGGAGCCGACCAGGCCTTTCAGCGTTTCCGTGTGCTGGCGCCCCTCTGCAGCGCTGCGGGGGCCAGTGATTCCCGCGGACAGTCCCCCAGCTCCGTGCCAGCAGGTCAGCCCCTTGGCTGTGAAGTGGCGCCAAGGCAGGCGGACACACGCCTGCTGTGCTGGACATTTCCCTCCCTTTCCATCTCTGCACCTGGGCCCCTTCCCGTGACATCTCTGATGGAGTCACGGGGCCCCACGTGCGTGGGAAGGAAGCATGTGGACAATCCCAGCATCCTGTGGTTGGGAAAATGAGTCCAGTCCCGGCCATCACCTTGCAGGGCGGGTGGGCCACCTGCAGCTCCCTGGGCCGGCTCTCACGAGGCCACAGCAGGTGTTACTGCCACCTCAGCCGACTCAGTGTGTGCCCATTCTGCTCAGAGCCTGTGCATTGCTGCACCTGTCCCCTTCCGTGTGGGGCTTAGAGCCACCCCCGTGACACAGCGTCCACCCACAGGGTCCTGCAGCCTGAGAGCCGTCCAAGTGGGGAATCTGCTTCCCTCTGCCCCTCCTCCCACCACCGTGATGTGCTCCAGTGGGTGCAGCCCAGCTCGTGGGTGCAGCGAGCCTCCCCCGTCCCAGCAGCGAGTCCAAGCACTCCACCTGGAGCGAGTGGTGGTCTCTGTAGGGAGGCTGCCATCCGAGCCAGTGTCCGTGGCTACAGATAGCAGGGCTTCCAACAGATGTCCTTGCCCATTTCCCAGGTAAGGCCCGGGGAGCTGGCTGATCCAGTTTGGGGGCACCCAGCTGTTTCCCTCGTCATCACGGAGTGGACCGCAGCAACACCCGCTCCAGAAGGACCTGGGGCGGCTCTCTTCCCCATCCCGCACAGAGGAAACCGAGATCAAAGGTTTCAGAGCCTTTACCGGAGGCACAGACAGGAATTAGCGGTGGCGGCGGCGTCAGCAACAGGGGCCCAGGGCCCAGTTGTCGCTCAGGAGTGCACCATGGTATAGAACCGTGTGCCGTACATCAGTGCTCCGATAGGTGCATCTTATGCATAAATCACACACGCACACACACACCCTCTTCCACACCCCACAGGCGGAGGGGGCCACAGGGGGCGACATTTCCCTCTCGAAACACAAATGACCCGAAAGAAGACCCCTGTGTTGGGACCAGAGCACGAGCCATCCACTGCGTCACCCGTCCCTCGCTCCGAACCCAGCCGTCGGGTCCTTGCCTCGGATCTCCTTCCCCAGCTGGGAGGGAGGAAAGGCCTAGCGGGGGACGGAGGGAGCCAGGCCAGAAAGAACTAGGCACTCTCTGTCCAGAAGCACGCACAGCGTCCGCACACAGGCATCTGTGGGGCAGTGTTCACGCCCGACGCTCTGGTGGAAAACCCCTTTCTCGTTGACCATCCTTCGGTCAGTGTTGTGAATTTCTGAAACAAACCCCACACCACTCAGCGACTTGCAAACGGACACCCCCCGTGTCACTGAGAGCAGAGGCTGCAAACCTGGAGGGAAGTGAAGATTCCGGAAGGAAATGAGACAGTCTGCCTGCCCGTCACGAGGAGTCCCTCCACCTCTGTGTGCGTCATCGGGCTGGGTCTCTGGCGGCCTCTCACCAACGAGAGCAAAAAGTGTGCCCGCGGCGTGCCCCAGGAGGGGGGTGAGCGCCGTGTCAGCAGCCTGGTGCTCAGCAGCCTCTCTGAGGGGCCCTCATCGGCCTGGCTTCGGTGCGCTGAGGAGCGGTGGCCACACCCAAGCCGAGAGAGCTGGTCACTTTGCACTCACTAATTGGGCACGGGCTTCGTTTCAAACGCCCCATCAGGTCCGATTCTGTTTCTCTACCCCAGCGCTCCGCTTCTGGGACTGGGCTCTGTGTACTCAGAGGCGGGGATGTGTGTCAGACCCTCATCCCAGGTCCCCGAGGAGGAGTGGCAAGGTCACACCATGCCCTGCGGAGGCCATGGGCTTCAGGGTGGGCGCCTGAGGGATGAGCCCAGAGATTTCCCTCCCCTGCTCGGCACAGAATCGCGGCCACAGTAGCTCCGATGCAGCATCAGCAGAGGTGACAGCAGCGCCAGGGCCAGGGTGACAGTGTGAATTTCAGACCCATCACAGCAGCTACTGGGGAAGCGCTGAGGCAGGCAGCAGCCTACACGGGGTCCCCGTGAGGAGATCAAGAAGTGGCACTGACGAGAAAGCAGAGGGAACAAGGACACCCACTGCAGGGAGGCGTGACTGTGGGGGCAGATAACATGGTGACGCCGATTCTAAGAGTGTCTGACGTGCGAAGCCGCTCCTCGGGGCCGGCAGCCGCAGCTCCTTTGTACACGGGCACCGTCCTTGTTATTTCGTGACAATGCTCTCCAGCCAGCTTGAGAACCGGCCGCCGGGACTCTGCTCTGTTTCTCACCTCGTGCTTTGGAGGGAGACTGGCAGCCACCGCCTGGAGTCACGGGAGACAGCAGTGACCTCCTGTAATGCTGGTGTGTGGTCCACACTGCGGCTGACAGAGCAGCGGGTCACGGGAAGATTTTTAACATCGTTGTACAGACGATTTGCACTTGAATTCGAACCTCCTGGGGCAGGATCCACATGGGGGGCTGGGGGTGGGCAGCGGCATCCCTGGTGAGGCAGGTGAACAGGAAGGGGCACAGCTGGGGCATTCGAATTCCCAGGGAACGGCGGCTCATGGGGACAGAAGGTTTGGGGGCGGGCCTGTCCTGGGACAGGGGACAGCAGGCCTTGCTCAGCCACCTGCCACACTGGTGTGGGAGCATCTTGGGCTGCCTTTGGCTGCCCCCGGAAAACGCCCACAGCTCGTCACCAGACACGCCTGCAGCGGTCCGCGGAGAGCAGAGGTTGCTGGGAAGAACGGAGGCTGATGTGGTGGCCCTCGCGCGTGACTGGAGGAGGATCGTGCGCTCTCATTTTTACCTCCCGTTCCGCCACGTTCCAGTGTGAAGACAGCCCAGTCTCGGCTGCCGCGTTGGGCGGGTTTGCCCGGGCTCTTCCAGAGCCTGTCGACCCCCGCCGTGTCCTAGCTGTCTAGCGCTTTCCGCCTCACCCGCGTTTGCGGGCCCCGCAGAGGCGGGGAGGGAGACACAGAACTCAGGGTGTGGTTTGTTAGCAACCCCAAGTCCCCGAGCCTCCATGCAAAGGCAGGTTAAAAGGTGACTTGAGGAGGACGGCCAGGGGCCAAGTGTTTTCCAGATTCAAGTTCCGGACATCTGGAACGGTTTCTTCTCCTCTCTTGTGTGAGTATTTGCAGGTTATTCTCAGGCCTCCCAAAGAACCGTCACAGCAGACGGAGCCGGCTGAAGTCTGGGTCCCCCCCGCATTGGGTCATGTCACCCGCCAGGCACGTTCTGAACCAAAAAGGGAATTATATGCCCACCTCGGCTGCTCATCACACGGTCACTTGCGGGCTTAATTCATCTCCCTTAGAGCATTTTGCACGCAGCCTGGCCGGTCTGTCTCTGCGGCCACGGGACTCAGTGGTCTGGCCCGTAGGGTTCCACCAAAGCCGTCTTTATTTCCTTCCTTTTAGCTGACAGATGCTGTTTTCTTCAAACTCGCTCTGCTTCGCTTTTTTGCAGCCAGATCAAAAATCGTGGTGCTTCTCCATCCCGTGTGATCCACCCGTCCTGGGCGGCCCTCCCTCCCTCTCTCCCTCCCTCCGCCCCTCCCCTCCAATCCTCAGAACCACCTCATGACCCTCTGTGACGTGTCACTGTGAGCCTGTCTTCTGTGGGGGTCATGGAAGACGATCCCAAATCCTCTTCAACCAACAAGTCCTCTCGGTGCCAACTTTCGGCACTCCTGATGCCCAGCGTGTCCACCCTGCAAATACTGCGGCTTTGCGTTGGGTACCAGATGTCGGTGGGATGTGCTAAGTATTTCCCTGGGCTTTGAAGGTCTTATCTTACAGGAGATGGAGTTTTTATTTGTTTTTGTGTTTGTAATTGAGGTATAAGCGAGATGTAACATTGTAGGAGTTGCTGCCATACCACGAAATAATTCACTGTATGTATGTGTTGCCGAATAATCTACACGGTGGGTATGGTTGGCATCCCTCAGGGTACATCCTTACAGCTTTGGATGTGTTGCCATGAGAAATTGTAACACTTACTCTCCCTACCCGTTTGCAGGGCTCAGTAAGGGCGCCCAAGGACCGTCGCCCCGCGCCGCATGTGAACGCACCGTTGCATAATCGGGCGCTTGTAGGCATGCTGTTCCTCCTAGGCAGCTCGGATGTGATTCCCTCAAAATCACTTTCCCTGTTTTCAAGCACTGGTGTTTCTGCTCTTACCTCTCTCTCAACAACTCTGTGGAACGACGCATTACAGACTGGGAGTCGTCAGCCTGGGCCGCTGTGGCTCAGTGGATTGAGTGCTGGCCTGTGAACCGGGGGGTTGCCGGTTCGATTCCCGGTCCGGGCACATGCCTGGGTTGTGGGCCACGTCCCCAGTAGGGGGCGCACAGGAGGCAACCACACATGGATGTTTCTCTCTCTTTCCCCTTCCCTTCCGCTCTCTCTAAAAATCAATAAAATCTTTTTAAAAATGGGAGTCATTAAATAATGGTGTTTGAAGCTGACTGGCACCGCGCTCCCTGATAAATGCTACTGTTACTTCTTTGAAATGACTTCCGCCTACGGCCTGCAGTGTTATTTCGAGCCCTTCGCCAGCATGGTGTCAGGTTATTTGGACAGACACCTTCGATGGCAGACCTTTGCCTCCGGCGTGACGGACGGCGGCATTGTCATTTTAAGGGTGGGTTTGTCTCACGTTCCCGACAGCCCACGTAGAGAGACGGAACCCCACGTTAACGGTGTCCAGCTCCCTCGGAGTTTCTTCGGGCACAGAGTTCGCAAGAAACACCAGGGCAAAGGAAGCAGTTAGGTGGGCGTCTTTCTCCCTCCAGGGAGACATCGGGGATCAAAAGTAGCTTCTAGCCTCCACGGCCTGGGGTGTGGAGACCGGGGTGCTGCTCGAGCCCCTCGGGGGGCCTCCCGAGCCTTGCAAGGACCCAGCCCTGAGCCCAGTTTCCGTGCTGTGCACAGGAAGGCAGCAGCAGATAGAGCTGCAAGTGTGTGCTGGCAAGGTGACCCGCTGCCTTGGGGTCATCTTTCGGAGAGCGGGCCGCATTTTTTAGTGTGGGGGTTAGCGTGGTTTACAACTTCATGGCACGTGATATGGCCCTTGCGTGACAGGCCTTGAAGGTCCATGCTCTGGGCCTTTAACACTGGCCTTTGCACGGCCTGTGGGCATTAACAGGGGTGGGCAGCAAGGACCTTGTCTCATGGATGCCTCACCGTTGCACAGGTACCTGAGTAAAGAAGGGGTTGTGGATGGTCGTGACTGTGGGCAGTGGACAGTGGATGGTGCTTCTACATTAAGAACCCAGAACTCCAGGGAAGATGCTGGAACCGTCTCCAGGGCTCATGAGATGCAGCCTTCTGTCGGGGGGCGGTGGGGGGACGGGACGGTGGTGTCGGGCCCTTCATTTAGCAATTTGAATTTTGTGAGGTCTTCCCCCTTGGCACGGACGCCTTTGAATTACCACGGGAGCAGCCGAGGATCCGGCGTCACCTACAGATACAGATGCTGTGTTCCCAGCATGATGACGACGAGGCTTCCGTTTAAGGTGGGGTCGCGGCTCCGTCAGCGGAGCGGCCTGTTGAAGGAGAGAAGAGGCCAACCTCTACCCGTGGCCCTCAGCTTGTGGCGAGTCCTGCGTGTTGGCGTAGGCGAGGGCGGGACATGGGGAAGTGTTAGCGACGCGTGCACACCTTCACGTCAGGCTTTACTTTCTTATTTTCAAACAGACTTTGTTTTGTGATTGGTGAGTCCCTCAGTAACTCTGCGTGGCCCCGGTTTCACAGGCCTGGCTGGCAGGACGTAGTCGTCACGCTCCTTGTCTGGCACTTGTAGAAGGGATTTAGACGTGGCACTGTTTTTGTGTGTGGCTTTTTCAAAACTGCAGTTGACATTTAACATTATATTCGTTGCAGGCAGACGGACACTTATATACCTTACTAAGTGGTCCCCCCAATATTGCCAGCACCGCCCGGCACCATCTGTAGTTACTAGAGTATTATGGGCGGTATTCCCTGGGCTGTACTTTACACCCCCATGAGTATTACTGATCAATACCTTTTTTTGCTTATCTGTTTCATCGCCGTTGACTGGTGGACGGTCCAGAGAGGTCGTCAGGAATCTCTCGCGTTTCTCCCCTGCTGCTTCCTGGCACTTTAAGCTGCACTGCTTCACTTCAAACAGGGCCTCCCGTGCAGTTCCTCGTTCTTCTCTTTGAAAGGGCAGTGTCGGTCGCTGGCTGGGATCTTTGCAGGCGTGTTTCTTCCCTTGTACTTTCACACCGGGCTGCTTCCACGCTTGTCTGTCCCTGCAGCACGAGGGGATTCCCGTTCGGCCCCCCTCCCGCCGCACCTGGGCCGCCTGTCCCTCTGGACGCCGTCCGAGGCTGGCTTTCACCCCAGGAAGGGCAGGGCCAGACCGCGAGACCCTGCCCGCACATCGGCGCAGAAGCTGCGTTGGATGCGGATGGCGGACGTCTCCCTCGGGGCTCGTGGGCTCCCCGGCGTTGGCCCCCAGGAGCCCTGCTTGGCAGCCGTAATCCAATAAACACTTCAACAAAACTTGGGTGGCTTATCTGTGAGAGACACAGTGAACGCACAGAGTCAGGACACCCGTGCTTTTCTGGCCATTGTCACATGTCATCACTTTCTGGCCTGTATAGGAGCCGGGTGTTAAAAACAGCAGGAGCTCGCCACATAGGTTTGTGCGAGGTTTCAGAGAGCTGTCCCCAGGCGGGCCCCTCTGGACGCAGCTTCTCGCCCATAGAGATTTGCGGACCACCCGTGGTCCTGGGCCAGCGACCCAGCCCCCCACCCCCCACCCCACCTTGAGCCTGCCTTGCTTGCGTTCCCACCGTCTCTCAGCTCCGTGTCACAGCTGGCCTGCGGCCTCCGTCCCCGGACAGCCCAGGGGCCCGGCACCTGCTGGCAGGGTGACACTTCCGTCCGTCACAGCGAAAACTGCAGCAGGTGACAGCTGTCCCTCGGGGCCCCATGGAGAGAAAGAGGCCATCCCGTTTTTGCAGAGAGATGTCCCAAACTGTACCCCCAGGAAGGGACGCCCCACACAGTGTTGCGGAGGCATAGCGTGACCCCTGAGCACGGCGTAGAACACGCAGCAAGTTGCCAGGCTCCCCAGGGCTGTGCTGTGGCCTTACCCTTCACGTTCTGCCCTCTCTGTGGCTGTGTGTCATGGCTGTGCCTTTAGTCCTCTCTTGGACCTGCAGGGACACACACCCCCTGCAGGGCCTGCAACTGCAGGGGCAACACAAACCAGCCAGCAGGAAACATGCACTGAGAGGTGTCAGAAGAAAATCAGGTGGGTTCATGTTGCACATTCTCCTGCATCTGAATGTCCCCAAAGCAGAAGCTCCTTTCCAGTCTGAGGCCGGAGGCAGAGATGTCCTGTGGAGCCCCCGTAAGTCACAAAGCTTGCCCAGAGACTTGTCCTCCTGCACCAAGACCCCCATGTCCTCTGCTCTCCCAGCAAAGGACAATGATAGCCGTGCCACCCACTCACTTGAGAAACTGGAAACAGGCCAGGAGGAGGGGAAAATGTGTGAGCCCTGCGGGAAAAATGCACACCCCACCCCCCGCCCCCATGCAGTCGCTGAGGGAAGAGGCTGATGAGGAGTCATGGGGCGGTGGGTCGTGGACATTGCAGGCGGGGGGCGCATTGCAGGCTCGCCCCGTCGGTGCCGGGCGTGTCCACCTGTTAAAGTCCCTGGGCTTTCCTTGCGGCACCCCATCCATGCGTACGTTGCAGGCCAGGTCCCCAGTACGGGCTGCACGAGAGCCAACCACACATTGATGTTTCCCTCCCTCTCTTTCTCCCTCCCTTCCCCTCTCTCTAAAGATACATGAATAAAAATCTTTAAAAAAGAAGGGGGAAAATGCAACAGGAAAAATAACATTAAGATGTAGAAAACAAGAGTGTTTGACAAGAAATCGTGGGAGATTCCCCCAGCCCAGGAGGACTCCAGACTGATTTGATGGACTTGTCAGAATATGACGGGGAAATCTCCGTTTGGGAAGGAGCAGGGGCTTTCTTATTTTAAAAAAGGCTGAAACGACAGTGAAAAGAAGCCATACTTTTTTAATGTGCGGAGTAGGAACCGAGGATGGAACGACAAATCTCCGTAAGGAAAACATGAGCATACCATGGCAGATAATGCTGAGGAACTGAGGCAGGGTGGCATTTCAGCAGAAACCATCGTGACCGCAAAGAAACCCTCTATACGTGGACTCAGGTGTCATCAGAACACGGGCCAGACGTCACAAGGCGACCCAATTTGTCCCCGAGGACTAGAAAGTCTTTGCCGAGATTTGGAAGACCGGAAAGTCTTGTGCTCCGAACGAGGTAGGGCTCGGGCAAACAGGGAAGGTACCAAGGGCCTCTGAGTTCATACAACAGTTGGAAGGAGACAGACGCCCCCCTGTGTTCCTTGGAATCCGCGAGCCGCAGGTGGGAGGTCCTCCGAGGCCCCGCGCAGGGCTGGGGGAAACCTGTCCCCACATCTGCTGGGCACGGGGCCCTGGCACTTCTCCGTCATGCTCCATGCCAGCCGCCGCCCTTCCCACAGGCTGGCATGTCCCTCTCTGTCTTTGCTAAACGCCCAGCTGTGGCCTGAGCATTTCCTTCTGATGCCCAAGTCCAGGACACCTCTGGAGAAGAGGATGTGCTCGCTTTTGCTGTCCGAGAGCTGAAATAATAATCAGCCAAAGCAAGCATTATCCTTGGGCCATAACACGTTTGGGAGGTCAGGACATCTCTCTCCTGGGCCGCTCCTGGCTGTGGGCGCTTCACATCCGTCCGTCGTCTGCGCACGTCTGTGTGTCTTCACGTGCAGCCGACGCTCACTCTAATTCTTTCGTGAAATAGAGAAGAGGAACTTTGAGACACAGATAACGGGTTCTGTTGATTTTTTTCCCTTTAAAACGTTGACTGATCCCCAAGGTAGACCAGTAGCTGGGAACCAGCCCACCCAGGGAACGGCTGTGTCGAGCAGGCGGTGCACGTTTTGGGGGACCTCCCCCAATTCTGACAAGTTTAGTCATTACCCTGAGCCACGCATGGCACGTTTTCCTGGAACCCCGTTTCTAAAACGTGTGGCTGTGGCCTGTTCACGACTCGCCAAGACCCGGAATCTTCAAGAAAACCCCATTTCCACCATGACATCCCCCAAGTACTTTTCCTCCTTGTGGGGCATGCTGTGCCTTCTCTGGTTTTTAAGTCCTAATCTCCTTCTTCCACAAAAAAAAAAAGAAAAAAGAACACAAAAAAAAACAAGCAAGTGTTTATTAGCAGAAGCCCCTGCAGAGGATGACGACTTTGACACCTGAACGGGGGCCGCATATTTGTTCAGAGCTTTGCTTTTATGTTACTTACAGCACCTGTCGTACGTGAGAGCTTTGGCTGGCCAGGTGGGCGGTGAGATGAAACCGGTAACGATGCTCACGGCCTCTGACAATACCAAAGTGTTGCACAGACACAACTTCAAGTTCACGTGTCCCGCCACCTCAGTCACGTCAAGAACTGGTGACGCATTTGGGTGTAGCCGGAGAGAATCTCTCTTGGGCTCTCCTTGTGCTTCCTTGTGCTCCATCTTTGAGAATAACCTGCAGGCAGGTAGGTCGTTGTGAAATGAACGTGTACCAGAGCGGCGACCTCCAAGGATCCTGCACAGGTTATTAGGGGAGCACGGCCGTGGGCAGAAAGTACCCCAGCCTGGATCAGCTGCTCCTCAGATTCCTGAGAAAGCCCCCCAAGTGCCTACACCGATCATCATTAGCGACGCTGAGAAACCACGTACAAAACAACAGAGAAGTCCGTCCAGAAAGCAAAGTGAAGCAACGCTCGGATTTTCAAGGCCAAGAACACGATGAATTTCCCAAGCGTGTGAGCCAGAAAGGTGGGGTGGGCAGCAGGGCCCAACGGTGCCACGTGGGCAGAGCTGAGAAGAGGACCCTCAATTTGGTGGCTGGGACCCACTTGCGATCGCCAAGGCAGGGGTTTAGCTTTGAGAGAACACAAGCCTCGTGCCATCCCCAGGAACGTTTTGGGAATGGTTGTTCTGACAAGCCGGCTGGTGGGCCCTGACAGAAGGCAGCAGAGGTCAGTGTGAGTCAGGGCCGGCTCTGAGGGCCGCGCTGGACTCGTCGATGCGAGAAGCGTGGTAGACTTCAGGGGCAGAATCTCCACAGGCGCAGAATTTGAACACAGATTTGCCAAGCGTAGACACAGTGAAGAGCAGCTGGAACTGATTGAAATGAAGGGCTCAGGGATTGATGTCCCCCAGGGGTGTGTGCCTCCCGGTCTCTCCCCGCGTCTGCCTCTCCCGTCGGCTCCCCACAGCCTGGCCTGTGGCCCATTTTACTTAATGACCTGCCCGAAGAAAACAATTTCCTGCTGCTGAGGGCTGCCAGCGCGGGGACGGGGGACGCTCAGCCACTACAGTGGACAGCACAGCTGAGACCCAAAGAAACCAAGAAGGAACTCGGCAGAAACAGCCCCACCGCAGCCTGGCCGGGGCTGGATCAGCAGTGAGCCACACACGGCGTAGACCGGCAGCAGCGAAGGACTTGGTCAAGCATCCCAGCCTCAGAAGGGCCCCCCTGGGGGCCGCTGAGGGCTCAGGCACTGCACGGTCAGGACAGGCTGTGTCCCAGGCGCGTCCGTCCCGCAGGACAAAGCCCTCTCCTGTCACTCCACACGACAACAGTGGAGACAGTGGAAGGTGGTCAGGTTGGACCTTCCTGGGGGTATTGCCTGGCTCGGGAAAATGGAGACCACGGTGTCTACGGAAACATAGTTTTTGATATTTATGTGTGCGTACTCCCCATTACAAAGCATTCGTTACACCGTGTCTCGCTGGGATCGGAATAAGCAGCGCTGAGACCCTGCAGAACTGAGGTCACCCACAGAGTGGTGGAGCTCTGTCCTGAGCACCCAGTGTTTCCAGAGAAAGACACCTGGGGGCCCGAGGGACCCAAACAGATGGACGGACGAGTGGGCACAGTGGGGTAAAGGGATAGCAGTGCCCTGAACCTTTCTTGATGACCCACAGTCCCGGGCAGGGACGGGGGATTTTCTATATACCCACCAGGCTCCTCTGAGGACATGTAGTGGTGACTCTACGCGTTAATGTGTGAGGCCTCCCGCAGGGAAGTCCCCCTACAGGGTAACCTGGGCCTCCAGCCCCAGCTTCCAGGTCCAGGGGAGCAGGGCAGGACCCCATGGAGAACTCGGCTCGCAAGGACAGGAGGTCGCTGGGATCTGGAACCCAAACAGATTCCCACAGGTATTTTGATGTCTCCGTGCCAAGCCCGTGGGCGCCACATTGCAGTGCGGCGAAGCACAGGTGTGGATCCTCACTGCGTGTCCCAGGCGTTTTGTGTGGTACTCATGTGTGTGTGTGCGTGCGCCAGGGCAGAGAGCTAGTCACGGCCCGGCCAGATAACAGCCACAGACCTGGGCCTCAGCTGGCACAGACCCTTTCCGCCTGCCTTGAGGTCTCAGGCCGCAGGAGCGGCATCACGGGGAGGCTCCGGGTGGCCACCGGCTGCTGTGGGCCCTGTGACATCAGGTGTGTGGCCCTTGCCTTCGTAACCAAGGTGCCCGAAGTGACCACTTCCGACCTCAGTGGCAGAACGTGCTGATTTATCCCCCGATGGCAATCAACGCCTCGGACTGTCGTCTCAGACTCATTCGACCGATTGCCCTTTAAAGTGGCAGAGGGCTGTGTCGGCACCAACATGGCCCTCGTTCTGGCGAGCAGATTCCGTTTTGGGTGTGTTCTGTTGGTCCTCCCTCAAAGACGCGTCAATGGTTCCATGGGCCGGGCCATGGTTTGCGAAGCTCTCTCATCCAAGACTGTTGCACCTGATAGATACCCTAGCACCTGCGGTCAGAAGCCTCGATACCGATGTTTCCACCCTCTTTGCTGAGGGGGCGGCCCGCGGTCCCCACAGTGGGGCCCGCTTCCTCCTCACCATTCACGGAGGGTCTTGGGGAACAAAGCAGTGCTCGGCGGAAGCCCCCCTCAGCGAGAGCTAAGAGCCCCCTTGTGTAATCGCAAGGTTCGTGACGGCACGTAGAGGAAAACGGGGGGAAGATCTCTTTCCCAGAGCACACTGCCATTGCCGAGGATGTGAGACCTTGAAAGTCTCTGTGGGTGGTGATCGGAATGGACAACAGCGATCTTCCTGCGCGGCGTGATTACGTGCAAGCTGGTGCGGAGAACGCCCGGGGACTCGCTGATTGTCCTGCCTTGTTGTTGCCACTCGTACCCGTGGCAGGAGCCGAGACGCCTTGTCCTCATCCCAGGGGCGTCCCGTGGGGTTCAGCTCCCCACAGCACCAGGAGGCTGCTCTCTGCTCGCCGTGCTGTTCCTTTCATGGAACCCACTGCCTCAGCTCTCTCAGGACACAGCTGAGACAGTGGTGCCAAACCTGGCTTCAGAAGGGCTAGTCTCAAGGCTGCGTGAGCCTAGGTGTCCCCGGAATGATAGCAGGCGCTGCTGCGCACGTGTCCCGGGGCACCGTGTGCTGTGGTCCATGTACACCGTCGCTGGCAGGGTTAGGGTTGGTTCCGCGTTGTCGCTGGTGGAACCTCGATCTTAGCGGTGCCACGCGGGACACTTCGGGACCCTTCCCTGACATCTGCTGACCCCGTCCACCTCAGCATCGTGCTGTCTGTTCCTCTAGTCCGGCTTTGTGGATAACACCTTGGCTTGTTGGGTGAGTGCGTCTGCACTGGATCCCGACAGCCCGTGTTCGCTGCTGCCACCTGTGTGCTGGGGAGTCTTCCCTCCTCGCCCGTTTTCAGCAGGAAGGGTCTGTGCCTCCAGAGAACTCCGGTCCCCACCTCTGCCACCACCTCGCCTGTCCTGTTGAGGGTCCAGGTGGCACACACTCAGGCGACACATTCCCAGCCATGCCAGCAGGTGTGATGTCTCCGAGATCACTCCTTTTGACAGTCTATTTATTAGGGTGAGGAACGCACCTTGTTAAAGGAAAACAGAGGATGAAGGAAACTCAGCACAGGGAGCGAGCGTGTGTGCCGAGAAATCCATTCCATCAGGGCGCAGAAGCAGCGGGCCGGCCTGGGAGCTAGCAGGGCCGATGGGAGGAAACACAAGTGAGAAGTCAACCCTCAACGCTCCGTGTGGGTGTGGGTGGAACAACTTACACGGGGGATAGAGACTGCGGCCACCAGGCCAGGAGGACCGTTGTCATCAGGAGGGCAGTGTGACTGTGAGGCCAGCATGCCGCCATTAGGAAAAAGCGATTTCTTTTTATGGGGAGCCCCGAGCTCGACCCTTGTGACCCACGAGTCCAGAGAGAACTAGGCGTGGGGAAGTGGATGACAAGTTGTGAGGATGACAAGGCGCCCGGGGACTGGAAAGCATTTGTTCCCGGGGGTCAGGTGGGGCTCAGGTGGGACTGGCCGTGGTTCCAAGGCTATGGGGCCCAAGGCTCAGGGACCTGGGGCAGGAGAGAACCCGAACTAACTTGCGTTTCAGCAGCATCTTGTCCCAGGGGTCAGTGGGGACAGGCCACTCGGTGACTCACTGACGAGAGAAAGACCGGGGACCTGCATCAGACCTTGTCGTGGGTGAACAGGGGCATCTGACAGTCTCTGGAACAAGCAGTGGCCTCTGCCTCCCTCCAGCTCCTGACCTCACAGACGGACTGGGCGGGAGGTTCTATGCACCTGGCAGGTTCCGGAACACATGGTGGGGCGGCTTGTTCAGCTTCCCTGGTCTCCGGGACTACAGGGTGCAGGTCACGTTCTGCACTGCGCCGGGCGAGCCCAGGGTGCGGGTGTCAGTGGGAACATCGCTATCTGCGCTCAGCCTCCCCGCAGCCTGGGGTGGGGATGTGCAGCTTGGCATGGAGGATGTGCGGGAGCCACCCTGGCAGAGTGCCGCTGGCGTCCGGCTCACAGGGCTACTCTGCATGGCACAAGGACAGATGGATGGTGATCCCCAAGCTGGTGGCAGGGGACACGGGCGCCATCCAGCACCAGCGACAGGTAGAAATAGCCATTCAGTATAAGGAATGTATGCCGGGGTAGGGGATGGTAATCACTGAGAGCTTCCTGGAGGAGGTGGGCCTCGAGTGGGCCTGGAGGACCATGATACTCGGGGAGGCCACCTGGAGAATGGGGGCTGCAGGCATGTGTGTGACAGGCTCTGATGTCTAGGACATGCCTGTCTGTGGGGCCTGGACCTGCTGCTCCTTTCTGGGGGCTTGGTCCATGGGGCCGAGCGGCAGGACTCGAATTTGCAGAGTTTGTGGGTGTCGGTGACCCTCTGGCTGAAGAGTGTGGTGTCTGTTCTACCTGTTGCATTACTGGCTGTCTAACAATGGCCTCGGGAAAATTGCCTTCTTCGTCGGGAAGGAACAGTCTGTTAATATTTAATTCGAGTGCTCTTGGGAAACATAATTAGGAAATGTGCATGAAATATTTATTGCCTTTCCTCATACCTTGCAGATGCGCAGAGTTATGGTCTGGGTTTTGCGCCCCCCCCCCCCACACAGGGACAGCCACGCGGGGGACTTCTGAGAGGAACGGGGTGTTTCAGAGTGCTTCCTTCTTTCTTTCCGGGAGAAAACCACCAAGATTTAATTAAATTAGATATAGATTGAAAACAGGGAAAGGAAACCCAATAAAATAAAATAAAAATAACTTGAGGCATTTGGAGAACTCATGCATTTCCAGAAATCCCGTGGTCCTACTGAACGAGGAGTGACAAGCAGTGGGAGAGGCTCTGTTTGCCGGTGACAAAGATGGCATCGTCGGTGACGAGTCCCCGAGTCATCGGCACGCCTGATGGGGCGGACGAGAGGGGCACCTGTCTCCTGGGACCTTGTTCCCCGAACCCAACATTCCCGTTTCCTCGTCAGACAAGCCTCCGACAAAGCCAGGCTGCGGGATTCACAAATATCTGAATGTCAGGGTCCCTCTCTCTGGTGCGCACGGAGTCCTCAGTGGCAGTGAGCCGCCACACCACGGCCACGATGGTATTGGCTCCGCCCATGTCACCCCGGGGATGACGAGGTAGGCCAGAAGTCTACCTCATCATCCCTGCAAGCAGCAGACATTCCCGCTTTTGACTTCAACACAAGCCCACACCTCAGGTCCGACTCCCACTGCCGCCTGGCCAGGTTCGCCCAGGGTCCGGCCGCCCTCTCCCCACACACCCACCGCTCAGCAGGGCCCGGTCTGCAGGTGCCAACGGAGGGCCCGGGCCGAGCTGGTTACACGCACGTAGGACTCCAAGCACCGGGGCCCACTGGGGGTCCGGCCCCGTGTGCCCCGGCTCTTGGTGACAGATGTCTCTGCTGTGAAGCGGGACGACATTCTTCTCCTTAGAGGGGGATGAATGACACCGCAGACTGCTCATAGTCATCAACAGCACCCCCCGTGTAAAAGGACAGCTTTTCCTGGTGCTGTGGGCCTGACGCCCCGAACATAGTCTGCTTGTGTTCTTTCCACAGCTCGTGGGGCGGTCACGACCTGTTTGCTTGGCACCCATTGGTGCGAAGAGCATCCTCACCCCGTGGGTCTCAGCCATTGTGGCCGAGACCATTTGTTGGGAGGGAAGGGGGAGACAAATGGACATGGTGGCAGTTATTTAGAAAATAGGAGCTTTGAGAGAGCGGGGAGAGTTTCTTTGCCGGAGATGGTGGAGCGTCACCTCTCCGAGGCGAGCCACGCCACAGGGCGGATGGTCCCGCCTCCTCAGGGCTGCGGGCAGCATGTGGTGATCCCACCAGCAGCCGCCCAGAGGCACCGCTGCAGGAAGTTCGGCTTCTGTTCTTGTGAGCAGCGCATGTGCGACAGAACGGTTTTGCAAAGGAACAAAGACCCATCAAGGAAGGAGATATATATATATATATATATATATATATATATATATATATATATATATATATAGCTGTCTTGCATTCTTGGTAATTGTGTGTCGACTACAGAGCACATTGGTGTTAATTAAACCGAATTACCGTGGAGCCGCTTCCACCTTCTCTTACAAAGGCTTTGTGTTGCATTCTGTTTTCATGGAATTAGAATCATTAAAACAAAAGAAAAGAAAAGGACACAGTCTTCAAGGGAGAGATCACACTTTTCAGACCTGTAATTGAAGCTCTGCCGTTTCCCCGTGGAAGGGTGCCCGTAGGGCTCGCCTCCTCGGAGTGTTGTGTGCTGTGTTCGTTCCGTGATATTTTTGGACCCTCTAATTCCCCAGCACGCAGCCGCCTCACCATCAGCAAAAGGCAGGCCGAGGCGTGGATGCTGGGCATCAGGAGGCGTCCCGCGGGGCTCTCTGGAGAGCGTTCACTGAGCTTAATATGGCGTGTGCTGTGTTGGGCAGGAGCTTGGCGTGCCTGGCCGGGACCCACCCGGGACCTCCAGGCCTGGGAACCCACCACTCCCACGCTGCCGCCCCATCACCGTTCTGCCGCCCACGGGCTTCCCCTTCCAGATCGGCCATGTGCCGGTAGGCCCGGGTGCAGCGGGGCGTGGGGATGGAACTGCACTTACATGGCGTTTTGAAGGAGAAGCCGAGCAAACAGACATCATCCTGGGCTCGTGGCCAATCAACATGTGAGACAAGGGGACGGGAAATCGAAGCAGAGGAGAGAAAGATAAGAAACCTTAATCACAGGGCCACCGGCATATCTACAACCGAGGGTTCGCTTCCCATGGTTGACAATCAACTGTATCCAGCCCGCGGCCCAGGACGGCTGTGAGTGCGGCCCAAGACAGAGGCGTAAATTTACTTAAAGCCTTTCCTGTGCCCATCAGTGTTCATTAGTGTTTGCGTGTTCAGTGTGAGGCCCAAGACAACTAACTCTCCTTCTCCCAGGGTGGCCCAGAGACGCCGAAAGGCTGGCCACCCCGGGTTCCATATTGAATCTGCAGCAAGGGCTCACTTTCTCCTTATTGATCAGGGTGGCTTTTAATCATCTGGTCATCGGCAGAAATTTCTCACTTCAAAGCTAGATACAAGGAAATTAAAGTAGATGGTAAAAGAGGGGTTTTGTTGTTGTTGTTTATTTGTGTTTTTCTAAGGCATGCTGGGCACCATAATTTTAGCTGAGTTTCATAATGTGTAACCACTGGTCTCAAGCTCAAACACAGGGCAGCTCCTCTGTCCTGGAATATTCTGGAATTTGAGAGGTGAATAACCAAACTCCAGTCATTGCAGCAAATCCCTGTAACGTCTAATCGCTCACAAAGAACAACACATCCGTTAGAGCACATTTGATGGCTATAGTTCACATTTAAGTTGTATTTTTAGAGTCATGGCCGGGTAGCTCAGTTGGTTAGGCATCATCCTGATATGCCAAGGTTGTGGGTTCAATCCCTGGTCAGGGCACAAAGAGGAAGCAAGCAATGAATATATGGAACAACAAATTGATCTCTCTCTGTCTCTCTCTCTCTCTCCCTCTCTCTCAAGTCAGTAAATAAAAAAATTAGATTTTTTTGAAAGAAAAATTGCAAGTAGCTGTCACAAGCCGATAACGCGGACGGCAGTCTCGACCCCTGTCCTACTCTGCCCTCTCTGCTGTCCCCCCACTGGTGCAAAGCACTCGTCCAGCACATAGTTCGGAAGCAATGACTTCCCGTGAGGGATGCAGATGTGCCCAGACTCAGCAGAAATCCATGCCGCCCTGAGGCTCCCTTGTGGCGTGGGAGACGGGCAGTAGACACAGACAACACATAAAACAGGCAGTGTGTTGGATGCACGTGCCTTCCGAGGAGGACAGATAACAGGAGAGAATGTGCCGTGTCAGGGCTGGGGCGAGCTTCTGGACAAGGTGTCCCCTGAGCGGGGAGTTTGCAGGTGCCCCTGGAATTGAACGAGTACATCACGTGGGGTCGGGGTGCGGGCCCAGGCACAGATGGGTTGCTCTGTGCAGTCGGGGTGCGATGGGGCGGGCAGGAGAGCAGAAAGGGTGGCTGACGCGGGTTTGGGACCTTGCACATGATCTGGGGTGTGTGTGTGTGTGTGTGTGTGTGTGTGTGTGTGTGTGAGTGTGAGTGTGTGTGTTTCTAACCCTGTTTGCTGTGTGCACTCATACACCGCGTGGGTGGGATTTCAGTGCTTGCTTTGATGGCCGAGCTCAACAAACTGAGGAGGAAGCAGCAGCATTGCGAGGGCATGGAAAGGTCATTCCACGCCTGACCACAGAATCAGAGCAGGGGCAGCAAGGCTGCGAGGAATGACACATGGCTGGAGCCCTGGGTGTAGGGTCGGTTCTCCTTGGGTGGAATGATCGCAAACTTTAGGTACTAGAGGGAGACAGTGGGCGGAAAAAGTAGGAGGAAGTGCTCTGAGGCGGATGAAAGGGAATTTATTTTATGAGGAAGAGGCACTGCTGGTGATCACCCAGTGATTAGTGCCATCATCGCAGTGGCCAAGATGCGTGTGGCACAGAACCATGCGAGGCGGGGGCCGAGGAACTGTGGGGACCCTCGCAGAACTCCAGAGCTGGTATGGACATTAGATTATGCAGAAGCCACTTAAGGAGCTTCCTCATAAATACTCGTTTGGGTCTCACGGTTCTTCCACTTCTGTAGCCGCCGTCACGAGGGCGTGAAGGAACACCGAGGGAGTGGCAATGCCGTAGAACTTAGTAGCAGGTCCTCGTGCTTGTGAGTGTGAAGGAGCAATGAGTGTGTCCCTGCATGAAGCTTTGGTGCTGGCACAGGCGGCGTGGGGTGGCGTGGGGGAGACGGCTCTCTGAGCACAGGCACCTTGCAGCTTCTCAAAGCAAAGCTCACGATAGAAGATGATTTGCACTAGCAGGCTGCAAGGACTCTCTCCGTCACAGGCGAGAACTCCAGGGCTGTGCCCGGAACTGGGGGGAGGTGGACGACGTGCTTTCCGTGAGGTGAGCTGGCCAGCAACGCTGATGTCCCTGGAGGCGCGTCGCTTATTCTTGAAAGGGAAGGGTTCGCGCGTTCCCTACTAATCTTTCCTGTGGATGTGGAGCGTCCCTCACTCCATATGCATTTATTGACGCCCTCTGTGCCAGGAGCGGCGTGCGGGACAGCAGGAAATCAAAGGCGAGTCGCACCAAGATGGATAGGGTTGCTTCTGGCGCCATCCGTCATGAATTGGCCCTGCGGAGCCTGTTTGGCAGCAGGCAATGTTGCCGAGGGAAGCTTTGCGCTCACTGCCCCTTAGACATGAGGAGGCACGGATCGTAGCCGAAGGCCTGTGGTTTTCCGTCAGCAACAACATCATGAGTGGGAGCCGGCCTGTCCCTGTCCCTGCCTCCCAAGCTGCCACCATCGCCGTATTCCCAGGGACCTCCCCTTGCTTTGTGTGATATTGTCGGTTCGTTGCACTGGTCACACAACAAGAGGCCCGGCGACTTTTTATCCCCGCCGTCTGTCCCCACCTGAGGCTTCTTTAAGAGCAAACCCGTGAGGTTCTGTTTCCCAGGAACTCACTCATTCACGCAAATAATCACAGAGGCGTTACCTGTGAGCGTCTGAAGCAGCCACGTGCCCGTTCTGAATGAATAAGGTTATAAATCGCAAACCCACCACATCTGTTTCATCCTGCAACCATCCCTACGTTATCTTTAGACAAGGTTTTTCAGTGATTTCTCTTACGTCCAGAAGTGACGTCAACCCCGAGGGGATTCGGTCTATAAAAGTGAAACCCGTGAGAAGGCTAGGGGAAGACAGAGAAGGAAAGTATGATGGATGCCTTCATCCAGCATCCACGCAGCCGGTCCTTGGTGACGATGCTGCATCCTGAGTCACTGCCCAGGAAACAGAGACATCACCTGCCAGGTGGGAGAGAAGCTCAAACGTATGATCAGTCACAGGAACCTCAACAGAAAGAGGAGGGAAAATGCTAATCCAAATGCTGGTGGGGGGTGTTGGGGGGGACACAGAGAGAGAGGGAGGGAGCCAGAGGACACTGCAGACACACAGCACTAAGAATGCTCTGGAATCCCCCGTCACAGTCGTGCAGAAAGGAAACAGCTCAGCGCGACGTCCCTGTGCCACCGAAGACACGGGTATGGTGGGTTGGAATCACGTTTCTCCTTGGCAGCGCCCCGGTGTGTTGACTGTGCTGAGCACACCTGTCGTGTAAACGCTCACAGTGCCTGCCCTGCAGATTCAGCTCCGTGAGCCCCGTTTCATGGCTTCGATTTCCAGCCCTGGTTTCCAAGGCGGTAGCCAAGGCGGGCCTGTCGGTGCCAGAATCAATGCGGACTCGGCTGCCCAGCCCTTGTCCCGAGCCCGTGACTCGGTGTTCTCCCACCAGCGGCAGGCTCTCCCGTGCAGGAGCTGGCTGGGCTTCTGGAGATGCTGTTTGGCAGCGTCGTTTCTGGAAGGACCTTGCTGCCTGACATTCGGCCAGAACGTGCGATGTCATCCCCCTTTGTCACGCGCGGGCCCTGGCGGCTGTCCTGACGTCCTGAATGAGGGCACCAGATACTGTCAACCACGATGCATCTGGTGGTGGCTTCTGTGCCGCGCTTTTCCTGTTGGGAACACAACGTTCACCCACATGGCATCCCTTGACTTTTCGGGGACTCTTTTCACCAGATTTGGTACAGCCTTGCTTCCACCATGGAAGTGAGACCCTCGGTCGGTGTTTCCACGCCGGGGCCGTCCCCGTGAGCAGCAGGGTGTCTTCGAGAAATGGTTCCCACAGAAGTGACTTTGAACACTTCATGGTAGCTGAGTACATGGTTTTGATTTTCCAACGTTTATCAAATAGTGACAACTAATATCTTGTTGCGCTCTGTGAAAAACAACACATTTTGTGGCTCACTGGGTTTTCCAGAGAACTGACGGAAGGAAGCTTGTGCTCAGGGTTTCGGGGAGCCCGTCTGTGCTGTCTCTGACCGTGACCTCTGACCACACCTTTGAGACCCTGAGAACATGCAGCTCTCGTGGGCTGTGGCCTCTTTCCCCCAAGACAAGCCTACCCCAACACTGACATACCGCAGTCCCAAATTTGACAAGAAGGTGCAGAATGATGGACTTCCCCTCATTGTCCAGCCCCCAGAAGTCTTTGGGAAGGTAGGCACCGAGTGAGGGTGCAGACGTGGGTGTCAAACCGGGGGTGTGAGGATGCGTCTTCACAAACCCTCGCTGTGCAGTGAGGACGGCAGATACACTGAGCTCTTTGAAGGGAGTCTGTTCTGTTCATGGCCTTTCTATTCGACAGTGTGGTTGGCACTTAGCTGAGGCCCTTGAACTTGACTGCACATTGGAAAGCAGCCGGGTAATTAAAACTCTGGTGCCTGGGTCCTCCCCGCAGAGATCTGAGGTTGTGTGGAAAGCCGCAGGGTTTTCAAAGCTTCCCTGGGGATTCTTGCCCGTGTCCAAGGTCAAGGGCTCCTGGTTTCCTAGGGTCTTCTTCTAGAATTCCTACTTTCCCGTGAAGTCAGCCCGACTTTTCTACCATTACAAGAGCCGTCCACGAAGGTTTCTTTCCAGAAATCAATCCCAGCAGTCTTTAGTACACATGCCAAAAGAGCTAATCGTCCAGGGCAATATTTTTTATATCTACGGCTGCTCTCCTCTGTACCGGCCCCTTGCGACTTTTAACGAAGATCCTTCTTCAAGGACGACCCACCTCGATGCAGGAAATGTCTGTTTTGGAGGCCAACAGATGCCATCAGCTTCCCTTTCCGCAGAACAGGGCTGTGTCACAAGCCACACGCAGCTCGCTGGGCAATGTGGGACCTAAACAAGGGGACCCCGAGTCCTCCGTCTCTCATTTCCTTTGAAAGACCCCCAGGCGTTTCCTGCTGCTTGTCCAACTCCCTCTGTCTGTGATCCATTCCTTCTCCTGCGCTGGCGTGGCCATTGCTCACACCCCGGAAAAGCCTTTTCTAATGAACTGACAAACTAGAGCCCCGTCCACCCAAAAATAAAGATAAAAGATAGACGGACACAGAGGAGAAGTCTGTCGATTATAGGAATTTCTTGGATCCCGACTACCCACGGCAGCCCAGAGGAAAAAGGGCTCTTATCTGTATCCCCATTATGCTGTGATGATTTTTTAAGCATGAACATTTTTAGTATTATCTTCAAAATAAGCAGTTCATCTGTTCTCCAGGCGGGCAACGTGAGAATTGACCTTATTGCTTTCGAAACTTCAATTACCACCCTCATGAAAAATTTTATGTGAATTAATAAAGGACCTGCCTCTTTATGGATAGGCCTATTTCTAGAAAAACTGCAATAATATGGGTGTAAAAGGAAATACCCTTTGAATTTATTCTGGGAAATGATTCAGCTTAATGCAAATTGTACCAGGAGAATGAGCTCATATTTGCATAGGTATTTCGAGAGGGCTGTTTATTTGACAGGTAGATGCCGCTGCTCAGACACTCGGAAAAAAAACATCACATGGACCACACGCGTGACTCTGTTTCAAGGGAAAGCCAAGGCACACTAGGTAATTTTATTTTTTTTAGCAAAAACAGTTCAACTTCAAATCTTGGAAAAGTTAAATGAGCATGTATACATCATGAAAAAGTCATTTCATACGTTCCCAGAAAAGTGATAACAGACTGCAAGAAAAGTGTGAATATCTCTTTTTAGTGGGTTCCATTTGTTCTGTTTTGGAATGTCACCATACCCATAGCGTATCTGAGAGAGTCACACACCTTATTTGTCTTCTGCAGCGAGGCTGCTGTGACACACGTCAGGGCTGGCAAACTCCTCCTCTTCAGGTTTCTGACAGATTCAAATCCAACAATGATGCAAAGTCTCATTTGTCCACTGATAAGGTCTGGTTTGTCTGTTTACTTATTAGCTGCTTCCTCTGCTCGCATGGCAGGGTCACAAGAGAAGACACCACAGTTGTGTGTCAAACAGCTTAGCAATGTCCAGTGTGTGGCAGTTCATCTATGTCTGTTAAACGGATGGATGGGTGGGTGGATGGATGGACGGACGGATGGATGGATGGATGGATAGATGGATGAATGGATGGACAGATGGATGGATGGATGGATGGATGGATGGATAGGTGGGCAAATGGATGGATGGATGGATGGATG
>VMDR010001511.1:0-123596 GCA_007922815.1 Macrotus californicus | reverse complement strand
GAAAACTTATTTGAACAAATAATGAAGGAGAACTTCCCCAATCTGGCAAAGGAAATAGACTTCCAGGGAGTCCAGGAAGCTCAGGGAGTCCCAAAGAAGTTGGACCCAAGGAGGAACACACCAAGGCACATCATAATTACATTACCCAAGATGAAAGATAAAGAGAGAATCTTAAAAGCAGCAAGAGAAAAGGAGACAGTAACCTACAAAGGAGTGCCCATCAGACTGTCAGCTGATTTCTCCAAAGAAATCTTACAGGCAAGAAGGGGCTGGCAAGAAGGGGCTGGCAAGAAGTATTCCAAGTCATGAAAGGCAAGGACCTACATCCAAGATTACTCTATCCAGCAGAGCTATCATTTAGAATGGAAGGGCAGATAAAGTGCTTCCAGATAAGGTCAAGTTCAAGGAGTTCATCATCACCAAGCCCTTATCAATATGAAATGTTAAAGGGACTTATCTAAGAAAAAGAAGATCAAAAATAGGAACAGTAAAATGACAACAAACTCACAGCTATTAACAACTGAACCTAAAACAGAAACAAAAACAAACTAAGCAAACAACTAGAACAGGAACAGAATCACAGAAATGGAGATCAATCACATGGAGGGTTATATCATCAGGGGGGTGGGTGGGGAGAGAAGGGGAAAAGGTACAGGGAATAAGAAGCATAAATGGTAGGTAGAAGATAGACAGGGGGAGGTTAAGAATAGTACAGGAAATGTAGAAGCCAAAGAACTCATATATATGACCCATGGACATGAACTAAAGAGAGGGAATGTGGGTGGGAGGGGATGTGTAGAGTGGAGGGGAAAAAAGGGGGAAAATGGGACAACTGTCATAGCATAATCAATAAAATATATTAAAAAATAAAAAATAAATAAATAAAAGAAAAAAAATACTAAAACTGAGTCAAAAAGAAATAGAAAACCTAAATAGACGAATTACAAGAAATTGTACAAGTAATACTGGGTTGGCCAAAAAGTTCATTCAGTTTTTCCCCATACTGATGGCTTTAGTAGTGTTTAGTTGTCTATTAACTTAATTCTAAACAATTTGTTAGACTGTATCAGGACAGCTGTCATATCAATGTATATTTAAAAAAAATTCAAAATCAGTGAATTTTTGTGCAACCATTTTATTATTGAACGTGGAAGAAAATTTGCAACATTTTTGGCATATTATGCTTTATTATTTCAAGAAAGATAAAATTGCAACGAAACGCAAAAAAAAAGAATTGTGCAGTGTATGGAGAAGGTGCTGCTGTGACTGATCAAATGTGTCAAAAGTGGTTTGAGAAGTTTCTTGGTACTATTGACATTTGGCCAAATAATTCTTTGCTGTGGGGCTGTCTTATGCATTGGAAGACGTTTAGCAGCACCCCTGGCCTCTGCCCATTAGAAGCCAATAGTGGGAGATGGCAGACATATTCAAAATATACAAATCAATAAAGTTATTGGTGGAAATGAGAATATGTGTCTTTTATTTTACAGAAAAAACTAAGTGGACTTTTTGGCCAACCCAACAGAAAAATTACTCACAAAGAAAAGCACAGGTCCAGATGGAGAAAAGCACAGGTCCAGATGGAGAAAAGCACAGGTCCAGATGACTTCACAGGCAAACTCTACCAAACTCTTAATGACTTACTACCAATTCTTCACAAACTCGTCTAAAAAACAGAAGAGGGAAAACTTCCTAACTCATCCTTTGAGGCCAATATAACCTTCATACCAAAACCAAAGACATCAGCAAAAACCACAGGCCAGTATCTCTATAAATACAGATGTAAAAATTCTCAATGAAATACTAGCAAACCCAATCCAACAACGTATAAAAAGAGTTATATATTATGACCAAGCAGGATTTATCCCAGGTATACAAGGTCAGTTTAATACCCCAAATCAATTCATTGTAATATACCATTACGACAGAATAAAAAACAAAACCACATGATCTCAACAAGATGCAGAAAAAACATTTGGCAAAATCCAATACCCTTCCAGGATAAAATCACTCAACAAAATAGAAACAGAAGGGAATTCATCAATCAGATAAAGAGAATCGATGAAAAACCCACAGATAATAACATACTTAATGGTAAAAGACTGGTGCTTTATCCCCCAAACCAAGAACAAGACAAGGACGTCCACTCTAACTTCTTTTTCAACATTGTGCTGGATGGTCTAGCCAGAGCAACTGGGCAAGAAAAAGAAAGAAAAGGCATCCAGACTGGAAAGGGAGTAGTTAAACTATCTCTATTTGCAGATGACTGATCTTGTACACAAAAAATCCTAAGGAATCCACTAAAAACTATTAGAATTAATGAACAAGTTCAGTGAGGTTCCAGAATACAAAATAAATATACAAAAATCAATTAAGTTCTTTTTAAAAAGATTTTATTTTTAGAGAAAGGAGAAAGGTGGGAGAGAGGGAGAAAAATATTGAAGTGAGAGAGAAACATCAATGGGTTGCTTCTCATATGTGCTGCCAACAGGGGACAGGACCCGTGACCCAAGTATATACCCTGACCAGGGAATGAAACTGGCAATGTTTTGCTTTATGAGACACTGTCCAACCAACTGAGCCATACCAGTCAGAGAATCAACTGTTCTTTTAAAAAATTTTTATTTATTGATTAGAGAGACAGAGACAGAGAAAACCTGATTTGTTGTTCCATCTATTTATCCATTAATTGTTTGCTTCTTGTGTATGCCCTGACTGGGTATCAAACCTGCAACCTTGAAGTATGGGGACGACACTCTAAGATAATCAGCCAGAACTCAACTGTATTTTTTTTTTTAAGATTTTATTTATTTGTTTTTAGAGAGAGAGGAAGGGAAGGAGAAAGAGGAGAGAAACATCAATGTGTGGTTGCCTCTCACATGCCCCCAGCTGGGGACCCGGCCTTCAACCCAGGCATGTGCCCTGACTGGGAATCGAACTGGTGACCCCCTGGTTCACAGGCCAGAGCTCAATCCACTGAGCCACACCAGCCAGGGCTCAAGTGTATTTTTAAAAAATTTTTATTTTAAAGAGAGAGGAAGGGAGGGAGAAAGAGAGGAAGAGAAATATTGATGTAAGAAACATCGATTGGCTGCCTTCTGTAGGTGCCCTGACTGGGAATTGAACCAGGGACCTTTTGGTTCACAGGCCAGAGCTCAATCCATTGAGCCACACCAGTGAGGATTAAAAATAAATAAACTCTTAAAAAAAAAAAAGACAAAATACCTACGAATAAATTTAACAAAAGAAAGTGTAAAACATACTTTGAAAACTATAGATTTAAATACATGGAAAGACATCTCTGATTTATGAATTAGAATACAATACTGCTCAGATGGCAACACTCCCCAACTTGATCTGGAAATGGAACACAATCCCATCACAATACCAGCTGGCTTCTTTGTAGAAACTGGTAAGTTCATCCTAAAATTCATAGAAACTCAAGGATCACAGACTAGCCAAAACAATCTTAAGAAAGAAGAACAAAGTTGGAGGATTCACACTTCCTGATTCCAAATCTTACTACAAAACTACATTGTGGTACTAGCATAAAGACAGATACATAGAACAACAAAATAGAATTGAGAGTCCAGGAATAAACCCATGCAGCTACGGTCAACTGACTTTTGTAGACAAGGGTGTCACAACCATTCACAAGAGATGGGTAAAGAACAATTTCTTCAACAAACGGTGCTGGGACAACTGGACCTCCACCTGGAATAGAATGAAACTGGATCCTCACCTCACACCATGAACACAAATGAACTCAAATGGAGAAGAGATCGAAATTATAGGTGCTAAAACTGTAAAACTCATATAAATCTTTGTGACCTTGAATTCAGCAATGGATTTTTAGAGATGATACCCAAGCATAAGCAACAAAAGAAAAAAACAGATACACTGAATTCATCAAAATTAAACTTTTGTGCTACAAGACACATCAAGAAGGTGAAAAAACAGCCTGCAGAATAGGAGAAAATATTTGCAAATCCTATGTCTGATATGAGACTTATATCTAGAATACAATAAAAACTCAACTCAGCCCTGGCTGGTGTGGCTCAGTGGATTGAGTGCTGGTCTGCGAACGGAAGGGTTGCCGATTCGATTCCCAGTCAGAGCACATGCCTGGGTTTTGAACCAGGTCCCCAGTGAGGGGGTGTGTGAGAGGCAACCACACACTGATGTTTCTCTCCCTCTCTTTCTCTTTCCCTTCCCCTCTGTCTAAACATAAAAAATTAAAATAAAATAAACTTAAAAAAAAAAAAACCTAAACTCAAAAGGACCACACAATTAAAAAATAAACAAAGGATCTGAACAAACATTTTCAACTCCAAGGAAGATAGACAAATGGCTAAAAAAGAAAAGCCTATGAAAGATGCTCAATGTCATTAACTATCAGGGAAACGCAAACAGAAAAATACAACAGATACTACTTCATACTCACTAGCAGAGTTAGAATCAGAAAGCCAAATAACAAGTGTTGATGAGATGTGGGTAACTCAGAACCCCCAAACATTGCTGATGGGAATATAAAGTGGTGCAGCCATTTTAAAAAAGTCTGGCAGTTCCTCAAGAAGTTAAAGAGTTAGTATTTGACCCAAACACTCTACTCCTAGATACATACCCTAAAGAAGAAATAAAAACATATGTCCACACAAAAAGTTGCACACAAATGTAACAATATTGGCTATTATTTATAATAGCCAAAAAGGTAGAACAACCCAAATATCCAAACTCATGAATGAATAAACCAAATGTGATATACCCAGACGAGATAGAATTTTTATGCCATACAAGTTCAGATACATGCTACAATGTGAATGTGCCTTGAAAACATGCTAAGTAAAAGAAGGCAATCATTGAAGTCCATGTATTATGTGACACCAATCATATGAAATGTCCAGACTAATAGAATACAGAGAGACAGATAATGGATTAGCAGTTGCCTATCGCAGGGGAAGCACTAGGGTTGGGGAGTAATGGAAAGAGTCTGGGTCTCTTTATGAGTAATGAAGATATTCTATGATTGATTATGGTGGTGACTGTACAACTGTAAATATATTCAAATTACTGAGTTATAGGGATTAAAAAGTATAAATTGGTAGTTACAAAATAGTCATGGGGCTGTAAAGTAGAGCACAGGAAATTAAAGTCAATAATATTGTAATAACTACATAGTATAAATATGAGTACTGGAAATAGCAGGGTGAACACCTTGTAAAGTATGTGATTATCTAACCACTATGTTGTTTACCTAAAAGTAGTATTTACAAAATAATATTGAATGTCAACTGTAATTGGGGGAAAAATTATTAAACTGTACACCTTAAACGGCTGAACTGTATGCTGTGTGAATTATATCTCAATAAAGCTGTTATAAAAAACAGTAATAATTAGAAGCTTTCCCATTTATTTCTACAGTCTATAATTTAAAAATATAGAGTATTTATTTATTTTTAGAGAGGGAGAAAGAGAGGGAATGAAACATCAACGTAAGAGAGAAACATTGACCAGTTGCCTCTTGCAACCTATGCACGTGCTCTGCCTGGGAACCGAATCGGCAATCTTTCACTTTGCGGGACGATGCCCAACTCAGCCACACAGGTCAGGGCAAAAATATACAGTATTTAAATTGCATTACATTACCTCTATAAACCAACTACTTCTGGTACCTTGTTAAGTTTCTTTCATCACCCTTCTGTACCACTCTATGATTTCTAGTTGTTATGGCTGTTTTTCTTCCTTTTTCTTTTAACTTGTTAGGGTCAATTTTGAATTTATACTTTGCTAGCTATCACTCACTTCACCTAGATTTTTCCAAAAGTTAATGCCATGCACTGTCCACCCTCTTTAATTTGCTCTGTTCTCTTCCTACCTCTTATTAGCTCCCAACCCAAGAATCTGACCTTATAGGATCCCCACAGCTTCTGTTGTCAAAGCCAATGGGCATTTTCCTTATCTTTCCAGCTCTCTTAGTGGCAAATACCCAGCCTGAATCTCAACTACCCAAGCCAGACCCTTAACCTCATCTCACTGTTAAGAATCACTGCACTGAGAAAGACCAGAGATGAATTTAATGTGCATGGAAAAAGACTGATAAATGCTATTTCCTAAGGCTCCCCTGAACTGCTATCACCTGTTCATAAATCCCTTCAGCCTCCTCCAGGGTGATGGCAGCCAAGCCTCTCTCTACCCCAGGCCCATCTTCTCAATTCTCTCCCTATGTACAGCCCCTCCTATTCTACCCAATCTCTAACAGCTTCCTCCAACCCAGCATGCCACCACCCATTAAACAAAAACAAAACAAAACAAACAACCCCCCTGCCCCCCACATACTCTGGCTTCTGTGACAGGCACTGAGGATCCACTGAAAAAATTAAGACAGAATTTGTTCAATTTCTTGCCAAACTTGTTCCTTCATCTGTACCATATATTGCCCTCTCCATCATGGCAGCACCACAGTTCCCTAGGTTCTCAGGCCAGAAATTGGAGACATCCCAGACTCCTGGCTGCTTCCTTAGACAGCTCTTCTATCCTGCTGTTCCCTCCATTCCCAAGGTATAGGTACTCCTTTGTGCAGCAGCCCGTCATTGGCTCCAGCTTTCCTCCTACACCAGGTGCTCAAAGTCTCTAGTTCAACACCAACACTAAATCCTGTTAGTCCCCCACTTACAAACTTCGCTGCCTATAGAAACAAGCTCAGACCCCTCAGCTCACACATCATGAATCCCTGAAGTCCAACCCCTCCTCCAGTAACATATGTACTGTATGCTTATGTTTGATTTCTGAACCTAATCTGGCCATTGGCCCCTGTGCACATGGAGTTCCCCATATCCCGCAGCCTACTTGCTCCTTATGATCCAGCTCTGATGCCACCTTCTCCAGCAGAGTCCCCATTTTCCACCCTTGTCTGTGACTACGCAGGGCCAGAAATGTCAGTATCTACCTGTCCTCTGCAGTTCCTCACTGGAAGTCAGATTATGTAGCCCTAGCACCTCCCTACAGGATGGCCACTCACCCTGCGATTCCGGTTATGATCCATGGTCTTGAGGTGCTTCTGGATGATCCCAAACTGCATGGGAATGAACAGGTCGCAGGCTGCACAGTGGGCTGCCTCTACCTTCTTCACAAAATGCTCCATGGCAATTTCTGTAGGGGGAAAAGGAGAGAGTCGCCACTGGCACCAGGTATCTAAGATAGACCCAAGAGTTTGGGAAAAACACAAGACTAGCTCCTCACTTCATCCTGCGAGTTCCACGTGAGCCCAAGGCTGTTCTCGCAAACCCTCTCTGGGGGAAGAGGGGAGTCATGACCAGAGGGCTGGCTGAGGCCCTGTCACTGGAGTGGGATGGAACCTTCTCACCTTGCGTCAGATCCTGGTCTCTGTAAATCTGCTGGATCAGACCATCAAGGTCCTCTACGGTTTTTCGGAGTTCCTCTGTCTTCTTGGTCTTGTTGGTAACGTACTCCTGCCAGAAACAGCGAGGAGAGAACCACACCAAGATTCATGTGGGCCGCTCTATGTCCTGAGGGGACTGGAAAGAGAGGAGCAACTGTGCCGCTTCAAGGCTCACCTGTAGAAAGTCAGCCGTCTGCTTGGGAAGCTTGGTGCCTACATACTTAAAGTGCTCCTTGTGGAACTTGCTGTCGAGGTGGCTGGCCATCTCATCCTCGTAGAAGGTCCGGTACTTGCAGAGAGAACACACAAACTGGATCCTGCCACAGGAGGGAAATGAGGGGCTGAAGCCTTGAGGGTCCCACAGAACAGTGCTGTCACCTCACCCAACCCAGCTGCGAGCCCTGAACAGGCTCTGTTCATGGGCTTCTGAAGTGCAGTCCCAGCAGGGGGACAGTGGGACCAGTGGGGTCGGGAGTAGAAAGGGACAGAAAGTCTGTAGGCTGCAGTTACTGCAACGTAGGGGACAGGGGAGGAGCTCTTCCTTCCCACAGGCAGGAGGCTGAAGCAGCAGCTGCTGCAACAGGCAAAGAGTCGCTGGAAGGTAGCCGGAGGGCCTCTCTACCAAGGCTGGGCAGGAGCTTGTGCACTTGGCCCAGCTGGGGACCAGAAGGAAGGATGCCCTGGCATGAGCCAGGTGGCCCTGAGATGCAGAGTGGAGTACGCAGTCCCGAGGCAGGGCCCGAAAAGGTGCTGCATCTTCCTCCTGGGGTCTGGGGGACTGAGAGGCCCAGCCCATCCTCTGCTCAGATTGCTTGGGGGTGGTGTCGGGAGGGATGGGAGGCAAGCAGGCCTGGGCACCTGCTGCCTCATCTTCCTCTTCCAAGAAGAGACCAGTCTGAGCTAGAAGGAGGACGCCTGCCTGGCCAGCCAGAGGGCAGCCTGGAGTCACCTGAGCGAGGTGCTCTGTCTGGGCCTGGTGTCCACAGCAGAAGCCTGGGGTCTGGGGCCTGGGCTGGAGCAGGCCGCCGTGGCAAGGGGCAGAGGAGGCCAGCCGCCACCGAGGCCTTGGGGCAGGTCCCTACCTCTGCCGGACGTCCTTATCTGGGCCACGGGGTCAGCTTTTTCTGGAGAGCCCAGGGGGCCGGGCGCCGGTGAGGCTGAGGAAGGTCCAGCAAGAGCAAGAGTCTGAGGCGGAGGAGGAGGAGGCAAGCGCCAGTACGGGAGCCCTGAGGGCAGACAGACCCGACCAAGGGGCGTGAAGGGCTCAGCCGCAGATAGGCCCGGCCTGATAGGGCCGGCGGACAGGGCAGAGGGCAGGCCCGAGGCTGCCACAGCCCACAGGTGCTGCCATCTCTCCTGGGTACGGCGGTGGCCTCTTGGCAGCTAGCTGGGGTGGCACAGGTGCCTTGGACCTTGAGTCTCTGATGAGCTGGCCCCCTCCCGCAGGGGCATCAGGCCCCCAGTGCACCTCGAGGCTCCTGTGCCAAGTGACCGAGCGCCAGAGCTTCTGGGCAACGGTGCTGAGCAGTGTCCGGTCTCAGGCCAAAGACACCAGTGGTCGCCAGGTGGCCACAGAGAGACAGGGGACGAGCCAGGCCTTGGAGCAGGGCCGGGTGGGAAGCAGGGTCCATGCACGGCTGAGCGGGTGGCAGCTCCCAAGAGAGGCCAGAGGGCGATGAGGCGGCGGAGCTGTGGCCCTGCTCTCCTGGCAGTAGCCCCATTGTGAGGCAGAGGCAAAAGGGTGGGGAGGGGGGAGCTGGTTACCTTTCTACCATGCGGTCTCGCTGCCGCTTCTTCTGCTTATCCTGGCTCTTCTTGCCTGCCTGTAACTTGCGCTTGGTCTGGCTGCTCTCATCCTGGGTGCTTAAGGACCCTATAAGAACAAAGGAGCACAGCTACCAGCTTGGCTCCAATAGGTCAGGGCAGGCCCTGTGGCCTCTAGCTGCATCACCTGCTATCTATTCCAGGGGGTCCATTCTGAGAGCAGCTGCTTCAGCAAGGCCTCTGGCCTTGAGCAGGTGAGTACCCTGGGCTGGACAGGAAGCAGTTTTGACCTAGTTCTTGGCCTTAAAAGGGGAAGACACACACTGACCCCACCACTCTCCAGGATACCTACACTCCGCAGAGTGGGCCACAGGGAGGCTGGAAGGCAAAGAGAGGCTACCTTGGTGGGGAGGGCCTATGTGTGGGATGCAGTGAGACTACGGCTGGGGCCTAAGTGCAGCCCCCAGAGGCAAAGACCCCAAAGCTTACATGGCTCTGCCCATCCCCCACTGGACACCACGGCAATAATGGGCTGAGGCTGGATTTACTGTTAGGTACCTGCTGGCGCTCATCACTCGGGTGGGGGGAGACACGGACTCCCAATACAGGGGCTGGAGAGGAGCTAAGGGAGAGGACACGCAAACCAGAGCCGTAAAAACTGCACCCAAGGTCCCACCTCAGACACGAGCCACTGAGGACTTGGACTTCATGTTATTAAGAGACGGAGGGCAGGGGTTGTGCCTGGGGTTCACCCATACTTTTGCTTGCTGCTCCCACCTAAAGTCAAAACCAATGTGTTGGGGGCGGGGCGGGCATCACCACCCATAGCCTCTGTCTGAAAATGGGGCCAGAGTAGAATGGGGCCAGAGAAAGAGGAGCCCTGTGCCAGCCCCACAAGGTAAGGCCCAAGCTGGGCATGTTTATGCCACAACCCTGCCCTCGGCTGAATGCCTCCTACCGTGAGCATCCGGAAGAGCTGCCACAACACACAGATCACTCAGGAGACTCACCCTTGTCTGCATCCTCTTTGCTGTCTTCCTTCCCCTCCTCTTTTCCCTCTTCATCTTCTCCTTCCTAAGACACAATTTCAAAACCTCAATGTCAAGCATTTGCAGTTGTTTACAATGGCTCTAAATGACAAAGCCCTGAACATGCCAGGCACTGGGCTGGGTGCCACACACCCTCCCAGCAGCCCTTGCAATGAAGGCTCATTCCACCTCTGGCTGGGTAGCCTCCTCACAGCCTTGCTCCCTCTACCAGAGCTCTCTGCCTCCCTGTGCTGATCATGTGTATGTGCAGAGCTGCCTCAGGCCAGCCTGTGAAAACCCTGCTCTGTGGCTCAGGGGCTCAGGCAGCCCACTCTTTACTGGCACCGCTGCAGACAAAGCATGTAGGGCCAGAGACACTTACCACTCTGGAGCCCCTTTCCACAGCGTCTGCACCTTCAGTGCCATCAGCAGCTTCCCCTTCAGTGCCCTCATCTGGAAGAGGAGACACATTCAGACCAGTAGTTCTGGGGGCAGGAGGTAGGGGCAGTGACCAGTGCCCTTGCTCACCATTGTCTGAGTCACTGTTGTCTGAGCAATCAGTCCGGGAGGCTTTGCTGTCCGGCTCTTCAGGGCTGCCGCTCTGCTTTCTCTTCTTCTTCTTGGTCTAGGTCAGAAAGAGGGAGCTGGGTCAGGGCAGGTGGCTCTGAGCTCCTTGTTCCGCCTAGTCAGGAGCCAGGAAGGAAGATCTCCTCCACTCACCCGGAAGTCAGCTGTGGTCCAGGTCTTCCAAGTCCGCCTCATCTGCTTCATGCCATTGCCAAATCCGAAGCCAAAGCGGGAGCTGCCTGGGAAGGCACCCCCACCACGCATGCCCTGGAACATGCCATACTCCGGGATGATGTTCTGGGAGAAGAGGGAGGGCAGCCTGGAGGCACCAGGCATGCACTGGCCCCGGGCCCCCATGGGGTCTTCCCACATGCGCCCATAGCCTGAGGCCATTGGCCGGCTACTCCGGGAGTCCCGGGCCCAGCCCTGAGCCCGTGGGCCAAAGGTGTCGCTGCCACGCATGCGAAACTGGTCTCGGTAGGCATCATACTGGCCCTCGTAGGCCATTTCCATCTCAGGGTCAAGTTCGCCATAGTCGTAGCCCGACCGGTAAAGGTCACGCTCACTCAGGACAGCCCTCGAGTCACAGGCCTCGTAGGAATCATATCTGCAGAGGCAGGTGGCAAGGATCAGGGAGGGCCTCAGGTCCTGTCGCCTTTGCTTTCCCCCAAACCCCCTTGTTCTGGGGACAGGAAGCACTCTTCCAGTACCCACCCACCTTGCTGGAGAGGCTCAATGTTCAGAAATGCCAGGTAAAAGGCCTCTCAGGAGCAGAGATTCCTAAAAGTAGGAATGGCCCCCTCAGCTGATGTTCCCAAGCCTGCATGTGGACAATCACCAGCCTGGGCACCCTAAGAAGGACTAAGGACTGGGGTGGAGTAGGTCTCAGGGGCAGAGACACTGCAGATCTCTTAACCCTTTGGAAGCACATGCATGTATCTGTGGTAGCCACTACACCCAAGGTTGTTCCTTGGCAGGGGCAGAGCTGAACACCCCAACATCCTCCAGCACATGAAATGCCTGTCCAGTGGGCTGATAATGCTCATGAGAAACCTGTGCTGATCTCATCCTTCATGGCTGGGGAAATCCCAAAACCCTCCAAAGCCCTTCATTATCCAAAAGGAGAAGGGGAACAAATGGGAAATGTTTCCCAGGAAAAACACTTTGAGCTTACCCAAGGACTAGAAAAAATGCTCTATTACATCAATCTGGAGCCCTGGGAGGAGAAGGGGAGGGGATCGAACCCTACACAGAAATAAGGAAGGTAGGCTAAACCTCCCATGGCAAGAGACAGGGTACTGCAGAGAGCCATTCTACCCGTGGCTGTAGCCCACAGCCCCACAGGCCCAGACCCCACTTGTCTTACAGGCACAGGAAGCAACTACCCAGTTGCCACTTCATTCCTCACACCTGCTCCCTGGTTCCAGGCTGTGGCAAGATGGTACACAGGTAGCAGCACAAGGGCCACATGGCCACCAAGACAAGAGCCAAGCCCCTCCCTGCCTTTGGCAGCCTCAATTCCAAGCACTGTGGCTGTCAGGCATAAGGACAGGGGTTGTGACTAGGGTTCCCCCCCCCCACTTTTTGCTTGCTATATAACCCATGCAGGCAAGTCCCTCTGCCTCCCAGTGGCCCTGGGGGGTCTCACTTGACCCCACCAGTACCCAGCCAGGCCCCTCCTTACTTTCTGCTCTCCCCATCTGTCAGCTGGAGCCATTAGACCACTTTACTCCACCTTGTGCTAGAAATCCATGTGCTCCCTCACTGAAGCTTCTTGCTAGAGTACAAGAACTTGTGGGCCACAACCAGTTCAGACAGTGACAAATGCCTACAGAGTGATGCTGTGGAGTAGGGCAGGTCTGGGTGCCAGGCCCAGCTCCACCACTTACTCCTGGGTGCCTTCGGGCAAGGGTGTGACATGCCTGTGCCTCATGTTGCCCATCTGCAGAATGAGGACGGGATAGTTCTTCACAGGGTACTTCGGAGGCTCAACAGGTGCACACGTCTGTCAGGTACTGAAGGGCAGCCAGGAAGTGTTCACGTCTGCCCTGTCCCTCATGTAAGGATGGCCCAACCCACTGTGCTCAGCCCCACAGGCTCATCCCACTCTTCACGCCCCACCCATCTGTTCTGCCCTGACAGTGGGAGGATGCAAAGTCTTGTGCAAATTCCAAACGGCTGTCTCCAGAGGGAAGGGCTACTTAACACTCGTTCCTAAGAGCCATTTGGAGGATACAGTAAAACCAACCTGGCCTGAGGTTGCTCTCCCCCACTACAAGCTTGGGTAGAGGCTGGCCACCAGGCAGTGGGGGGTGGGGGCAGGGGACAAAGCCAGAGGATAGTGTACTGGACCCCAGCAGAGTCTCTGGGAGCCTTAGCAAGAGAGCAAGGAGGGAGGAAGCAGACACATAGGCGGTTCAGAGAGGGAGAAGCCAGCAGGCAGCAGGCAGCAGGCAGGAGGTGCCCCTGCAGAGCCTCAGCCCCTAGGCAGGTGCCCACTCACCTTTCTCCACCTGAGCCGTACACGCTTCCTTGTATCATGTCTGTCTCCAAGTGCGGCACCATATCTAAGCGCTGGTTAATTCTGGACAAAACGGAATCGGCACTGGCGCTACCCACAGCACTAGGGTTTGCATTTGTGTCAGAGCTAGGCATTTCCCAAGAGTTTGAAGTGGCCATACCGTACCCATAGTTGGTGGTGTTATCCTGGCCATAGCCATAGCCATAACCATAGTTCTCGTAGCCTGCAACAAGGGAGAGAGACAGACAGAGGTAGCGGGGGCAGGGAGAAGAGGCAGAGACAGAGCTAAACACAGTCACAAGGACATTTTCTGTTAGAGACAACCCAGGGACCCTAGCCACCCAAGGAGTTCTCCTGTGAAGGAGTAGCTAGCCCAGAGTCCTCAAAGGCATTCATCCCACCTGGCCAAGCTGGGCAGAAACACACAACCAGCTCAATCCCAAGGGAGAGGAAAGTGATCATGGAAATGATACTTGCCTCTGTTTGTCCCAGAGCTCCAAGTTCCATATCCTACAAAAAGTAAAAGGGTAGTTACATCTTACAATACAATGAGAGTTTAGTTCAGGAATGAAAGAAGACAATGAATTCTACTATCTGGCTGTAGAAGACTGAACCTGTCCTTAATTGAGAAGCCCGGAGCTTCGGAGGACCACATAAATGATCCAGGCCGCTCGCTGCCCTGGTGCTCCACTCTCAGCTAGGGAATCTGGCTCCCATACTCCGTTAAGGACCCAAAATTGGAAGATTATCCCTGCTCCTGGCAGAGCACTAATCAAGAGGAAAAGGAGAGTGGTTCCAGTGCCTCACCAGAAGCTCAGCACGGAGTCCACAGCCACTCTGAAGTCATTTCACTCAAATTGTCCAACCAAGTCCTGTGTAGTAGAGAAACTGACCACGCTAGTGCCTCAAATGTCAGCAAGGGCCACCAAGCCATCAAATTGTGTAAGTGGGACACATCAGCAGAGGGAAAGACAAGACACAACTCCAATCTGGATTATAAACTAAATATGCTCTGTAGTTTATCATAGCACATGAGAAAAATTCATTCCTTTAGGAACACAAAGCCATTTAGAACTGACAAAGTATGAAGCCAAGTGGGAACTCTGAGTCAAGACATGCTTCCTCCCCAGGGGAGTCCATGAGAACAGGCAAGCACCTTCCCAGGGTCTTTGGTGTGAGCCCAGAGTCATCTCCTACTCCCAGTTCTCTCTGCCCTGCAGAGAGGCCATGCTCATTCCAGAGCAGAATCAAAGTTCAGTGAGATGGCAGCATGATGAATGGCAGAATCCAGCCATAGTGGAGCAAGAACACACATATTGAGAAGAACTAGGTAGAATGTGGGACAGGTTGAGATCCTCCTTAATCCAGTGCACAAACAGAATGGAGAGGTGTCAAAAACCAGTAAGGGACTTTTGATAACCATTACATTTAATGAATGTGAGCACAAAAGAGCTCATGAAGCAAAAAAGCCCTTCATCTGGGAAACCAAAGCAGAGGCTTCTCATTCATTCATTTATTCAAAAACTATCATCTTGAGCACACAGAGCAGAGCCTGGCAGATCTGGGCATTGCTCAGGCCCAGAGCACTACATGTTAGAAGAGAGAGACAATGCAAACCAATGAGTGGCAATAGACAGTCAGGAGTGGGAAATCATATAACGAGCGATGGGTAAGAAGAGAGGCTGGCAGAGCCACACAAGGAATAATGCACTTAGCCCTGGTAGCTATGAGAGCCTGGCCATGTGGTTTGCATGAGGGACAGTGACCCTAACTATTCAAAAGGAGACAGGACTAGGAAGCAAGGCAGACCCATTGAGGCTGTTAGTGAGGCTGCTGAGGACCTACCAGAACAGTGAGGAAGCACAAGGGAAGGAAGGAGCGGACACTGATTTAACATAAGCGCAGGCTGCTGGCTGCTACGATGGGCTCAGACAAGCAGTCCCTATGTACCAATTGCTATGCCCAGAGCAACCTAGACTCCCTGATGGGCTCCCCAGCTGGGTTCTTTCAGGCAGAAACCTTTGTTTATTTACACCATGGCATTTGGAGACACAACCCCCACCCTCCAAGACTTGCTCCTTCCAAAAGAATATCTAAACTCCCTTCCCTTCCCAGAAAGGTAAGATCATTGTTAACAAAGGGAATTTTTAGGACATTTCTTTTTAAATTATTTTCTAAATCCTCACCTGAGAACATGCTCACTGATTTTAGAGAGAGCAGAAGGGAGGGAGAAATGTAAGAGAGAAACATCAACCAGTTGCCTTTCATATACACCCTGACTGGGGACCAAACCCACAACCTAGGCATGTGCCCCAACCAGGAATCAAACCCATGACCCTTTGGTTTGCAAGATGATGCCCAACCAACTGAGCCACACCAGTCAGGGCCGGGACATGCATACATACACACATACATTTACATACATGTGCGCATGCACGCGCGCACGCACACACACACACATATTTTAAAGAAACAAATCAGAAAAGGTGATGGTTACAGTAAGCAGTATTTATAAACCAAAAATAAATACTTGGTGCAATATCTCATGTAGGCACCAAAAAACAATCTATTAAGCTTTATGTAGCACAAGGAAATTTGCTACAGTAAGAAAAATAAAGCAGGGTACACAATTCTAGCCACCTATAAACTACTCAACTACCGAAGATAGGCATGCTGATACAAGTTAAATATTAAAATGGTGGGATCTTGATGGAACGTTATTTAAATGTTGTTATATTGTTTTTGAAATTTAAGCCAGAAGGAAAAATAAAACTGTCACTATACTTTCACAACATGATTTTCTACATTAAAAAAAACCAAAAAAACCCCAAAAACCTCAAGTAATCTACAAGAGTTACTAGAATAAGTGAGATTAGTAAGATTTATTACAAAGTCAATATACAAAAATCAACCCAATTTCTACATATTAGCAATGAACAATTGAAAACTAAAATGTTTAAAATTATCATTTACCTCAGCATTAAGAAAGACTTAAGTGTAAATTACAAAATATGTGAAGGATCTGTGTGTTGGAAACTACAGAACACTAAAGAAAGAAATCTAAGATCTAAATAAATGGAGTATTATGGATTGGAAGACTTAATATTGTTAAGATGTTAATTCTCCCCAAACTAATCCATATATTCAAGGCCATCCCACTCAAACCTCATCAGGAATTTTTACAGAAATGGAAAAACTGATTCTAAAATTTATATGCAAAAAAAATCAAAGGCATTAGAATATCCAAGTCAGTTCTGGAAAAAGAAATGAACCCGGACAACTCACATCAACCGATGCCGAGACGTACTGTAGAGAAACCGAGACAGTGCTGTGCTGGAGGGCGTCTTACACAGACACCAGCGCAAGGACCAGAGCACGGTCACCGAGGCACACGCACGTGTTCCGCTGATTTTAACAAAGGTAACAAAGATTCCTGACCTCTACTGCACACTTTGTAGAAACACTAACTCAAAATGGATCACAAAATAAATGTCAAACACAGCGCGGGCTGGTGTGGCACAGTGGATTGAGCGTTGGCCTGTGAACCAAAGCATCGCCAGTTTGATTCCCAGTCAGGGCACAAGCCTCGGTTGTGGGCTTGGTCAGGTCTCCAGTTGGGGGTGTGTGAGAAGCAACCACATACTGATGTTTCTCTCCCTCTTTCTCCCTCCCTTCCCTTCTCTCTAAAATAAATAATTTTTAAATCTTATAAATAAATGAATGAATGAATGAATGAGTGAATGTCAAACATAAAACTATGAAGCACCTAAAGAAATCTTAGAAGAAAATCTTTGTGACCTTGGGTTAAGCATAAATTTCTTACAACCCCCAAATCACAATCTATTAAAGACTGATAAATTGAACTTCATCAAAATGAAAAATTTGTGTTCTTCAAAGACAATGATGACAATAAAGAGAAAAGCCAGTCTGGGAGAAAATATTTGCAAATGGCACATCTAATAAAATGCTTATACCCAGAATACATAAACCACAGGGAAAACAATTCAAAAAAGGTGTGCAATTTGGTACTGTGTTTGATTAAAAGGGGTGAGGCAAGGCAGGCAAGAGACTGAAGCCATGCAAACCAAGTTTCTCCTCGTTTATGAAATACCTGATAACTCCTCACCCAATTTTAAAATATTTTAAGTCTCCCTCTCCTGTAGGGACTAGCTGCTAATACTTCAGGTGGCTCACTTACGTCTATTTACACAGTGAGGGAATGTCACCATTGTTGGTTCAGTCTTTTCACAGACCTTGGAAGTAAAATAAACTAACCATCTCAGCAAACAAGACATTGTCCTTATTAATTCCAAAGGCTCCTTGTCAACCGACAGACCATGGACAGACCAGCTTTATCAGCTGGTGGCTACTTCTGAATTAGATTTAGTGCGTCTGTCCACACTTGAGAAATCAACCAGTGATGTTCCCTCAACCCTACAGGAGAGGAGCTACTTGGCTTGAGGTGGCCTGACATCTCCTGCTAGATTCAGACAGGCAGCCTCTGGCACAGCAGTCCCACACACTCCCCTGGGGCTAAGTTAATGGCTTGGTTTCTGCTCACACCAATCAGGCTGCTCTGGCACTAGCAGGCAGAGCACTCACCTACTCCCTGGTTCCCAGGGGCCCACACTTACCATAATCACAGGTAGGCTGAGCACTCGTGTCTGAGTACGTTGACTGCAAAGTGGTTTCAGATCCCTGGACAAAGCCTAAACATATGCACAGTGTGGTTAATTTCCCCAAATAAGCCGTCTGTCAATGACCTAAGACTACCCTTTAGTGCAGTCTGACAGGCCCTCCCTCACTGGAAAGCCACCAAAAACTCTAGCTTCTGAACACTTTAATTACACCTCCAGAATATATTAACCAGTAGAAAGGCAGGCTATATTTAACTTGCTGCGCCAGAAGAATTGGATAAAAATTTTCAAATACTTGAAACCAGTAACCCGTTTTGATAAACGAGTACCCAAAATATCATTCACTTAAATGAGGAAAATGCTCACTCATATCAAATTACTGATTATTGGACGTCAGCTGCCTCTGATTCAAACAAGTATGGGGGTTATTTTTGAACAATGTTAAGACAAATAATACCCTCCTTCCCCCAAATCACAAACCAAAACTGCCTGTATTTTTAGTTTTCCTATAAAAATGTTCGTATTACAATTACCTTTTGAGTTACTTGAGTTAGCATGTTTATATGAAATAAATATTACATATATATTATACCCTATTTTGTCAACTCTCAAACTGTTTCACAGCTTAAAATGAATTAGTTACAGGCAAGGAAAATTTTACAGACACTATTGCTCTTAAATGCTTATTGTAGCAGACAATGATCAATCCTAGCATTATCCTTCAAACTACATCAAGGCCCTGGCCTGGTAGCTCAGTTGGTTAGAGCACTGTCCCCACATGACAAGGTTGCAGATTCAATCACCGTCAGGGCTTCAGGGCACGTACAAGAATCAACCAGTGAATGCATAAATAAGTGGAACAACAAATCGATGTTTCTCCTTTCTCTCTAAAATCAATTAAAATAACAACAACAGTGAAAAACTACATTAGCCCTGGCCAGGTGGCTCAGTTGGTTGGAGCAGTCCCATACACCAAAAGGTTGCAGGTTCGATTCCCAGTTAGGACACACACCTAGGTTACAAGTTTGATCCCTCATCAGGGCCCATATAGGAGGCAACTGATTGATGTTTCCCTCTCACATCAATGTTTCTCTTTCTCTCTAAAATCAATACATATACCCCTGGATGGGGATTAAAAAAAGAAAACCTACATTAAAATAATTTTTTAAAATGATTTACCCACAGCACGGAGATTATGACAGATACCATAAAAGGCAATATTTGCCTATTTCCACCAGAGCCAACTCATGACCTAAATAAAAATAAAAGCCAGCACCTCCAACAGCTTATTTAGAACAAAAGCATACATCAGGCGCCTTCCCTGGGGTGGGCATTCATATATCGTTGAGTCTCTCTAGTTCATCTCTTAAGACAATAGCAACAAAGATGACAGCAGCAGCAGCCAACACTCAACAAGGGTCTCTTCTGCAGGGTGGTAAGAGCTATATCTGCATTATTTTATCTTGTCCTTACCACAACCAACAAAGGGGACAAGGCTAAGATCCCTTACCCTGCAATCCTATAGTCCAAAAAGGTCTGCAAACCAAGTGTTCTCCTCAAATGTGGTACAATACTCATCTGGGGGCAAAAATGACCTTTGAGAACAATCTTTCTTTACCCCACTAGGTACAGAAATAACGTGTTTAATAATTGGGTGCTAGCCCACATCCCGGTGTGGGTGCTGTGGAATGTCCTTTTCTCAAGCCAGAATTGCAAAACACATCCATCACTAAGGGTTTCAAACAAGGATCAGTGGACCCACACTTTAATTTCCAGAGGGAACTGAGAACAGGCACTGGGGATGGAAAAAGCCTAAAGTATAGAAACCCAACCTTTTTAACCTTCCCTAATTAAAGAGGGTACATTCAGCCCTGACCAGCGCGGCTCAGTGGATTGAGTGCTGGCCTGCGAACCACAGGGGTCCCCGGTTAGATTCCCAGTCAGGACACATGCCTGAGTTGCAGGCCAGGTCCCCAGTACAGTGTGCGCCAAGAGGCAACCACATGCTGATGTTTTTCTCCTTCTCTTTCTCCTTCCCTCTCCCTCTCTCTAAAAATAAATAAATAATCTTTAAAAAAAATTTTTAAAAAGTAAATAAACAAAGAGGGTGCATTCAGTCTTGACCAGGCAGCTGGGTTGCTCAGTTGGATAGAGCACTGTCCCATCATCCTGATACACCAATGTTGCAGGTTTGATCCCCGGTCAGGGCACACACAAGAATCAACCAACAAATGTATAAATAAGTGGGACAACAAATCAATGTTTCTTTCTCTCTCCTCTCCTTCCTCTCTAAAATCAATTTTAAAAAAATTAAAGAGGCCACATTCAAATGGATTCTCTCCAGGGACCAAGTAGCTTCCTGAGACACCTAAATTCTAAGCATTGATGAAACAATCAAGAAACACTAAAAGCATTCTTCATATGGTTCATCTACAGGAAAGCCTCACAGTGTAAAAAGGTACCTATACCGGCTTTCTCCACTGTTTGCTGAAATAGCTTCTGGAACCTTTTTGTTCAGCAATCAGGCCACCAACAATATGGCACCAAACTTTGGGTAATGTGGTCTGTAAGTACAGCAGCTGCAACTGGAACCGACCACATGCTGACAGGAATACATACTGGAGCACAGTATGAAAGCTGCAGAGCAAAATCTCATGTCTACTCAGGGGAGAGGGGCCCTGGTTCTTTCTTCCCTGGGAAAAAGGGAAGGCAATCTACCCAGCCTTAAGAGCTCAATGGCAACCTCTGCCCTAGTTCTGTCCTCCACACATTAACCTTCTGTTCCCCAGCACTGTCTCCAGGTCAGGACCTTCAGTAGCCAGTTATGCTCTAACTGTGAGTAAATTCTTTCTCATCTGGTTCATACATCATTCTCTTCTTGGCTTGATGAACCAGTTTGACCTACTGTGGGTGAAAAATAAGCAAGTTTTTGGTCCTTTAAAGCTAAGGGTCAGACCATGGATTTATGGTAACTGCATCATAGCTGCCTCCTCTTGGCCAGCCTCTCTGATATCTTTTTCATATAAAAGTAAACACAGCTTCTCAGTTTAATTTCTTCCTTCTTTTTCTGAAAGGGGAAACTATGCGGTAGAAACCAGTCTCCAAGATGGTCGCTAATGATTCTTGCCTTCTGCCATTGTTGTCCCTTCCCAAACTGGTAGAGGTAGTCAGTGTAACCAGTAAGACTGTAAAAATGACTGTGGCTTCCAAGGCTTCCAACTCGTGTTCTCTTAGATCATTACTCTGGGGAAAACTAGCCACCATGTTATGGGTTCCTTTCAGTAGGACTGTGGAGCGGCCCACATGGTGAGAAACCAACAGCCAGCATCAAACTACGAGTCATGTGAGTTTAAGTCACCTTGGAGATGGGTCCTGCAGCACCGGTCAAGCCTTCAGTCCAGACTAACACCCAAACCATAATCTTGCCCTGGCCAGTGTCGCTCACTTGGTTGGAGTGTCATCCTGTACACCAAAAGGCTGTGGGTTTGATTCCCAGCACATGCCTAGCCTGCATGTTTGATCCCTAGTCAGGGAGCCTACGAGAGGCAACCAAGAGATGGTTCTTTGTTAATGTTTTTCTCTCTCTCCTCCAACCCCTCTCTAAAAGCAATGAAAAAATGTCCTCAGGAGAGGAATTAAAACAAAAAAGTAATCTCATGAGAGATCCCAACCTAGAACCATCCAACTACAACCCGTGTGTTCTTGCACAGAAACTGTGAGATAATAAATGTTCCTATAAAAAGACTGGTAGCGTTTAAGACCTTTGTTTGAAGGCCTGCTTCTGGCTTTTCTGTCCTGTTTCCACTGCTCTCATCTTTCCCCTCAGTGCCAGAGATGGAGACTCCTTTCCCAAGTACACATAAACGAAGTTCAAAAGCTGGACAAGTTATCAGAAAGATTTTATTTTAGTCACATTCTATTAGTAATAGGAATTGGAACATTTGCTTCAAGGCCTCCAGAACTTCTCCTTAAAGGCAAAATAGTTGTCTGAGATACGATTAAAGTGCCTTTGACTTTAGTGGTCTGCTTTTTAAAAATAAGACATTATAAAGCTACTGTGGTTTTCAGTTGATCAAGATCAAGGAAAAAACTAATCATAACCTCATTAGCTTTGCTAACTCAGTACCCACTCAAACCCAGAACCTACAGTCTATAAGGTCTGGAGTTCAAATTCAGACTTGGCCATTAGGGACCTCTCTAACTCAGTTTCCTTGTCTATAAATATAAATGATCTATTTTTAAGTTACCCCACAGCACCTAACCATTCCTATTGTGGTTTCTTCAGCAGTCTTGCCCCTAGACACAAAACTGTCTTCCAGTTCTTGGTAAGACCTGGTGAAAAAGATTACATCTCAATTACACAGATGTCAGTAACAACCCTAATGACTTTCCTCCTGAATCAGGAAAGCTACAGAAATGTGAGGGCAGGGTTCATCAATCTTGGCATTACTAATTTGCAAGCCAAATGATTCTTCTATTGTTTTAAGATTTTATTTATTTACTTTTAAAGAGAGGGGAAGGGAGAGAGAAAATCATCCATCGGTTGCCTCTTACACTTGTCCCAACTGGGGACTGGCCTGCAACTCAGACATGTGCCCTGATGGGGAATCAAACGAGCAACCTTTTGCTTTGCGAGCCTATACCCAATCAACTGAGTCACACCGGTCAGGGCAAGTGAGATAATTCTTTGTGGTGGGAGCCCATCTTGCACACTCTAAGATGTTTAGCAGCATTCCTGGTCTCTATCCACTGGATGACAGGAGCACCTTCCTCCAGACATGACAACCAAAAATGTCTCCAAACATTGTCAAACGTCCCCTAGAGGGTAGAATCACCCCTAGTTGAGAACCACTGGACTAAGGGATGATTGCTCCTGACCTGGGAGGCCTGGCACCACCTTCTTGCCGAGGCCCACATAAAGCAGCCTACAGAGGAGCCCCAGAGGCTTAGGTTCCTTTCTCAGTTCCCACCATTCCAGAGTAGAATCCTGGTTACCCGGCAACCACTCGTGCTCAGCCTAATACCGCACCGCCCCCCCCCCCGCCCCCCATCAACTGGGATGGAGGGGAGGGATGGTTGTCCGTCGCTCCTGTTTAGCAGCCTCACTGGTTACTACCAAGACAAACCCAGCAGTCCAATTCATCCAAGGATGATTTACAATTGCCCAAGCATATATCCCTGGCCCCCGTCCCTGATCGCATCATTCACCTTCCACTTTGCTCAAGTCCCACTGGCCTCCCTGGAAGATCTTCTAAGGAGCCAGGCAGCTCCAGCACCCCCGCCCACCCCCAGGCCTTTATGTCAAGGACTCCCTGGGCCAGATATTCTTAACTCCCTTACTCTAGCCCGGTCTCTGCTTGAGCGTTACCTTTTTAGAGATCTCCTACTAGTCCATGTAATAGAACAACCCCCTCGGAGTACTGACCAGCCTAGAATATATCCCATATTCATTTGTTTGCTTGCTTTGGTCTGCCTTGGCCGATAAATTGCTTGAGGTATTCTTGCCCGTATTTCAGTACCGATTCAGCACCTGACAGGATGAATCTGACAGATGGTGAATGAATTACCATGGCAACCAGCCATTCCTCTCAAGGCTCAGATTCAGCTCCTCCTCAAGGCCCAAAGTACCCCGCTAAGTCCAAACCCTCAAAATATTTACTCTTCGCCCCGGGGCCTGGTGCCTCTCCCAGGCCGTCGCCCACAAGGGGCGGGGGGAGCTGCGACATCTTGCAGAAATACTGCGCAGAGGAGAGTGCGGCAACGGCGACAGCAGCCGAGCCAGCTAACTGATCCAAAGGGGCGAGACCTGAGAAAGGACGACCTGTGGCTGCGAAGTCCGAGGAGGCCGGGTCAGGAGCGGAGGTGGTGAAAGAAAAGACCTCGAGCCCCGAGGCCGGAGCCCGCAAACACGGGCGACAGAAGCCATGACCTCCGGCGGCCCGGGGCTGGGACGTGAGGGTGCGAGCACAGAGAACTGTGGAGCCGAAGGTTGAGGAGCGCGAATCTTAGGCGACCGGCCCGCGGCGCCATTTTGTGATCGCAGAAAGAGCAGTATCACGGCCTCAGGGGAGGAGCGGGTGGGCCCGGCGCGGCGTTGGTACGTCCCGGCCCTTGGAGGCCCGACCCCTAATCCTGTCGGGCTCACCTGTGTAGCTCATGGCAGCGACGAACACTGCATTTAAAAACTCGGACTGGCGCACCGCACATCAGACACCGAAATACACGAGACAATCCCACGGGCTCTTTCTGCACACACCCGAGCCCCGCCTCCCAATCGCATTGGCTGGCTCCCGGCTCTGGCTTCACGACTATTGGGCCACCACCCTGTCTATACCAAACGCGAAGGGCGTTGCCAATCTCAGGAAAGCCCCACCCTATTCCCCGCCTTCCGTTTTCTTAAACCCGCGGTGATTGGCTGAGGTAAGCCGCTCTGGAGATGAAGTCCTGCAGAGTTCGAAAGGGCGGAGATATGCACTACGGAAAACCCTAAGGCTCAAGAGCGCCCGGATGGGAGGAGGGTCTGTGCCTCCAAGGCCCACCAGAGGGAGCCGGCGCAGGGCACCGCACCAGTCCCAGCTCTGCCACCGGGGTCCTGTGCCAACCTGGGCTGTTTCTAACATCTCTGGCCTTCAGCTCCAAAACGAGCACGGTAAAGCCATGTTGGAATGAAAATAACATCTAAGCGCCAAACAAGGTGCTGGGCATAGGTTCAAGCATGTGAGACGGTGTATGTAGAGCAATCAGTCTAGTGCAGGGTGCATATTTAAATGTTATGTTTTGTTATCAATGGTTGCATAACAATAACAAATATATTTATATAGCATGTTTATATTATATATGTAATAAATGTTTGTATTGTCATCTCAAATGCTTCCTCATACCTGCGAGGACCTTTTCAAAAAAAAAAAAAAATTCTCTGCCCTGGCTGGTGTGGCTCAGTGGATTTGAGTGCCGCTGGCCTGTGAACCAAGAGGTTGCTGGTTTGATTCCGTCAGGGCACATTTCTGGGTTATGGGCTAGGTCCCTGGTTGGGGGCATGTGAGAGGCAACTGATGGATATTTCTCTCACATTGTTTTTCTACCTCTCCCTCCCTTCTCCTCTCTAAAAATAAAATCTTTTTAAAACTAAACTAAACTAAAAATCTCACTTAAAAAGATAACTGAGACTTGGATTCATGACTTGCTCAAGGTCCTTCACACTTAAATGTTAGTGCTGGAACGACTCCTCTAAAACCTTCTTGGTGGTTCTGGACTTTAAGAGATCCTTCAGTAGCTGGGCCAGGCTCCAGCCCTGTCCACACCACCATCACCGGATATGTGCCATCCAGTGTCAAGATGTATCTTTTAACTTGAGACATTACTCAACAGAGCTGCAGACACTGAAAATGGCACTTATGCTTGTGAAAATTCATCAAGCTACACAATTATGGCTTTTACACTTTTCTGTCATAATTCAGATGGGGTAAGGGGAGGAGTGGAGAATTAACAGCTAAAGAGGTTGGTCATGAGTTAATAATCCGTGAGATGAGAGGGTTCATTGTACTATTCTACTTTTGTAGGATTGGAATTCTCCATAAAATTCTAGTAAAACACCCCCCCCCCCCAACACACACACAAAGGGGGCTTCTGCAGAACTTGCTGCCTCATGGGACAAGGTTTATGATGCCTTGAGAAGCTTCCTGTGTGAAGCACATAAAATATATATACATATACACACACACACTCACACACATTCCAGCTTTGGGGCTCATTGGTGTCACCCTCAGGGATGCCTGCCTGTCCACCACAGCAGTCCCCTGGATACTTCTGGGGAGCTTCCTTCATAGCACATACCACAGCCATCATTTTACTCTCATTTGATTTTAACATACAACCTTCTGCCTCAGTCAGAATGACTTAAGGGGTGTACTCAGAAGTTTCAGGAAAAGACCCCTTAGTGGTAAGAACTCTGTGTGACCCTTTTAAGGCCTCACACAGCTATCACTACACAATTGTGGGTGAGGAAGAGCTTCCCATGTTACTTTTATAAGTTCTTGTATCACTTGAGCTTTTTGTAAACTCAGCTTACATCACCTTTATCTTTTAAACTAATTTGTAAAAGCTGAAATACATGCCTTTAGGTGAGTTCTCATCCAAGATATTCTCCCTGCTTTCAAAGTCTTGGACACACCCACCCACAGCCTGGGACAGACAGCAGCGGCAGAAGCCTTCCTCCACTGCGCAAGATAGGTGTCCTGACCTCCCATAAGCGGAAAAGCCAAGCGTGCAGCCCAAGACCACTCCTATGGGCACATCCCAGTTCTCAGCCCCTCCCTCCCAGCCTGGTACATGGTGGGAGCTAGGGTAAAAGAGGGCTGAGGAGGCCTCTTCAGTCTATACCCCATGAGGTCATTCCCACTTTCTAGTCCTTGGCCATTTAAGTGAGAACGATAAGCTGAAAAACCACATGTAATAAATAAGAAGGAGCAGCCAACAAAATCTCTTAAAATCTCGGAAATGTTCAATAAACATTTGCAGAGCGAGAAAATAAATAACATCACAGAGGAGCCAGCAGCTTCCTTTCTCCTTGTCACTGGGGTTCAGGGTGCATGTCTTCTGGCAGGTTACATGACTTGATGGTAGGCCAGCCCCAGCTAACGGCTCCTGGCAGCTGTGTACCCCTCTCTCACTCAGAGTGTCCCCACTCCCTCACTGGTCAGCTCCTGCCTCCTATAGAGAGCCTTTGGGTCTCCATCACTCCTCCATCCTGGCTCCCTTCCTGGACCAGCTGGTCAGAGCCCCGTTTCCTCTCCTCTGCACACAGGAGCCCCTTCACCACCCTGCCAGAGCCCCCCACTGGCCACGCCATGGAGGGCCAACAAGCTGGAAACTTGAACTCATCCCCAGCTGGGTCTGGTTGGCTTGGCGGCCAATGAGAAAACCCAGGTTTGATCTCAGTGCCAGGTGATGCCAGCCTGTCCACTTGACAGAAAAAGACACACTGGCCGCCTGCCCCAGGGTGTTTCCAGAAGAGAAATTTAATCTAATTTACATACTTCTAAGTACATCAATAACCAAAATGTGGCCACTGAAAAAAGTTAAAAGATCGATCAGCTCCCGGTTTCTAGCTGGCCCAGGATTGCAAAATAAAAAGATCCACGTTCCTTATTCTCTACACAAAACGCGTTTTTAAAAAAGTGAAAGGTCTAGGGAGCTATACATAGAAAGGAACAGTGAAAAGGAGGGGAATGGGAGTGGGGGAGGAGAGTCCCACCCCACCCCCTCCAGGGCCCAGAGCCCCAGAGGCTCTAGGTGGCCTGAACATGGCAGGAGGCAGCTGTCAGCTCTGGGCTCTTCCCAGCTGGGAAGGCCACTCTGGGTGGGGAGGGAAGGATTTCCGTGGCATTGTGGGCTCAGTGGGGGCTCCCAGGCCCCAGTGACCCACAGAGGGAGTGTGCCTTCCCCTGAGCAAGCACCTTGGCATGATGTGGTCGTTTGACTCGGGAACTGGGGGGCTGGGGCAGATCCCGGGCCTCACGAGGTGCGTGCGTACATACGTGCGTGTGAGAGGATATTCACGGGGCAAAAGGACAGGGGGTCTTTGGGGTCTTTGCAAATGGCCACAAATGGCAAACAGTGCCCCGTCTGCTGCTAGACATTGGGAGAGCACTGGCCTTTCTCCTGTGACCAGATCACCTGCCACCAGGGACCTGGCCACTATCCTGGCTGGATCGAAAGGGTGTGGCCTGAAGGAAGACACCCTGGGTTTGGACCCAGAGTCCTTGAACTAGGGCAGGGGCGCCCCGGCTGTAGTGTGCCCGGCCCCCAAGGGTGCCGGTTTGAGGTTTTGGCTTGCTCCTTTGGGAACAGAAAAGAAAGGAGGAGAGGGAAGAGGAGACAGAGGTGGTACGAGAGAGATCTGGAATGCTTTTGTGTTAGGGCGCCTCTGCCGTTGCTGTCTGTGCTGGCGGGGCCTGGGGCTCCTCGGGCTGGGGGTCCGCTTTGGAGAAATTCATCTCCAGGATGTGCCGCTGTAAGTGCCGCACCCATTCCTCCTGGATGGAGAGAGGTCCCTGGAATTCCACCTCACAGAACCTGCATGGGAGACAGATAAAGGGAGGAGTGGCCACTGCTCTGGCTACACCTTGAGTGTCCAGCAAACTTGCTGTTGCTCAGTGTGGACAGAGCAAGCCCAGGATTTGAGGGTAGCCCAGAAACCAGATGTTACCATGTGGACAGCCACCTCTACCCATTATAGGGTATTGGTGGGTCCCCTGAAGGCCCCATCTCTATGCTCAGGGCAGTCTGCTGGCTCAGGTGCTGGGTATAGACCATCTGGCTTCCCAAGCACCTCTACCATCTGACTGTCAGTATGCACTCTGACTGGAGGGAGCAGAGAAACAGAGCCTGCCCTGGCAGGTTCCAGGACAGAAGGATGAAGCTGGGGAAAGGAGGGTCAGGCACTAACAAGCACTCACCCTACTCATGCACCCAACTCACCAGCTCCCAGCCCTCACTGCCCTAAGGGAGGTTTCAGAGCACATGGGTCCCAAACCCAGGCTCATGCATGGCTACAGGGATGGGGGTGTAAATCCTACTTCTGACTTGGCCTGGGTCCTAAGGTGGCCCTCTCACATCCCAGACTCCCAGTTTCCTGGTCTCTGATGTTCACCTACACTTCAGTAAAAATGAACTAAGACCTATTTTTTCTTAATCAGGCAGATACTTGTTGAGAGCTGTATTTCTCTTCTGGCACAGTTTGACTGCTTTATAAACATTCAATTCTTTTAACCCTCATAACAAATCAATCAGGTAGGTCTGCTATCAACCCCTTTGTGTAAGTGGGAATATTGAGGCATGGAACAGAAAATCCTTTGCCAAAGTCACTAAGTTGCTAAGCGTCAAGGTCTCCCTGGCTACAAAAAGCTCAGGGTCCCAGCCTAATGCTCTGAGGGGCCTTTGTCTGTGAGGAGCCCTCTGCCTGGGTCTAGCCCACCCCAGGATATCGTCGAGGCTCCCTCTCCCAACCCTGAGCAGCTCCTGTCCTGTTCAGAGGCTCTGGGTGGCCAAGTCCCACACAGATAGGCTCCCTCCTTCCCTCCCTCTCCCAGGGGACTCATACCTGCACTTGAGGGTATAGATATTGCCGACGAATTTAACCAGTGACGTCTGGGGGGGACGGGGCACCAGGGAAGGGACTGGCCGGACCCGGGGTGGGGGTTGCCGCACCTCCTCCAGCTTCCGCTGCAGGTCGTTGGCCTCCTCACCCCCCCTGGCCGCAGAAGTATCTGCAGGGCGGGCTTGTCGGCGCTCAAATTCTGAGGTGGGAGGGGGGAGAGGGATAGAGGGATAGGAGATAAGCTGGAGGGCAAGGCCCCTGGGGAGGTTCCTGCCTTCAGCAAGTAATGGGCAATTACTGTGGGGATTTGTAAGATGGGCCAGCTGGTGCCTGGATGCTGCCTGGCCCTGGTGACAGATGGGATGGTGGATGGATAAGTGAGTGGCTGAGCAACTGAGGAAGTGACTCCAGGGCAGATGCACAGCAGAAAACCCGGTGGGGAGGGGGCAGTGAGTGGACCCTGCTGGTGTCCATTGCCCTGATGACCCTCTGTCCCCAACACTCACTGTTGATGTTCTGCCGCTGGTGCTCCTCGGCTTTCACAGTGCCCGGTGGGCTGGCTGCCAAAGGCCGCTCACCACTGTCAGCTGCCCGGCCAGCCTCTGGCCCTGGCTCACCCCCAGCACTGCGGCCCACCACGGACAGGCCCCCAGGTGCCAGCCCCAGGGGCGGCCGCTTGTCACCCTCTCGGCCGTGGCCGGCGCTGCGGAACTTCTTGGTGAAGGGGCGGCCACCCTGGATGTAGCTGCGGTAGGCGCCCACCTTCTGGGGCCGGTGCTTGATCCACTCGCTCAGTGTCTCGATGGGTGAGCCATTCACACACCACTCAGTCACGCCGAACTGCCGCAGGTGTGCCCGAGCATGACTGGCCAGGGCCTTGCGGTTTTCGAAGTAAAGGCCACACAGCTCACAGCAGGCCTCGGTGGCTGCAGGCAGAGGGGGCGCTGCTGAGCCCCAGTCCCAAGGGAGCAAGGGTACCCAGAAGTCGCTGCCCAGGTCGGGAGCCAGTCCCGCCTCCCACTGGGGCCTTGACCCCTGCTGGGGGTGGGCATGCATGAGGCAGTGCCCGGCCCTGCAGGACCCGGCAGATGCCCTCCCGAGACCCTGCCACCCACTGCTTACAGGAGTGGGAGGTCTTCTCATGGAGGGTCTTTGCCTTGAAGGGCAGTTCAGTCTGGATGTAGGTCTTGGCCTTGACCTCTGCAGAGAGGAGGCGGTCCTCCTGCAGGGGCCGCTTGGCTGCCACTGAACCCAGGTAGCTAGTGGCTGAGGGCTTGGCACCGGTGATGGGTGCCAAGCTGAGCTCGCGGGGTACCTGAGCCAGCCCAGCTCCTGGTTTGCCCGGCCGGCCAGCCATGGGCACCAGTGGCAGGAGAGGCTGCACGGGCCCAGGAGCCCCTGTGGGGGACCCATCCTCAGCCAAGGCAGGGGCCAGGTCTCCAGCTGGGGGCTCCTTCTTGATGAGGCACGGCTTGGACTTCTTCTTAAGGATCTCCCGAAGTGTGTCGATGGGTGAGCCATTGACAGACCACTCAGTCACACCCATCTGTCGCAGGTGGGAGCGTGCATGGCTGGACAGGCCCTTGCGGTTCTCAAAGAACTCACCGCAGAATTCGCAGCGGATGTCACGCACCGGCTCTGCCCGAGATGCTGCAAGGGGTCAGGGAAGAGGGGAAAATAGGGAGGTGGCTACTGGCAGGAAGCCTCCAAACTGGAGGCTAGTGTTAACTGCCCTGCTCCCTCATCTGCCTCCAGGGGCCCTTGTGTACATTTAGTTCTTCTGCTTGTTCTGTCACTTCAAAGTCTAGCTGGCTTCCAGATGATTCCTTGTGACATGGTGACGTGTTAAAGAGCAAGTGCTCCCTTGATCCTGGGCTTTCCACCTCCACAAAATGGAGATAAATTTCCACCTCCCAGTGTTACTGGGATGGCCTAAAGCGGGAGCAGTTCAGAGCACATGGCACCAAGCAGTGTGAAATCACATGAGCGCTGAGCCTAGGGCTGGGCCATCCTCATCTGCTGGGCATGCAGTAAGAGCTCAGCCAACCTGACAGTGCAAGAGGGGAGTGAGTGACAGGGACATTACAACTACTGACTGCATACACAGAGCTATTTTTCACCTGGCTCTGTGCATTTATACTTCAGAAAACCATACAGAGTGGGGACCATGCTGATTTCCATCTTCCAAAAGAGGAAACTTGCCCAAGATCATTTATTGTTAGACTGTGAGACAGCTGAAACCCTAACTTGAACCTGACTCCAAATGTCAAACACTTAGTGACCACAAATGTCAGAAAGACAGCTTAGACACTGGCTTCTGGGGGGTCTCTACTCCTGCCCATGGCAGATATCACTAACTGATCCCTGCGGTCTTTCTCTTTAGGAACATGGTTGGTAGCCACTACCCAGCTGACTGAAGATGGCACAAGAAATAGAATCTTTTGCCATCACTGAATGTATGAAGGAGAATTAAGCAGCAGCTCAGTTAAGGGTCAGTGTCACAGGACTGTACAGCCAGCCCCTAGTCCTCTGGACCTGGGTATCCTCCCTTCCATTTCAACCCTGGGCCCTCTGGGTATCCTGAGGAGGAGGGGGAGGTCACCCCCAACCTGACCTGTTTTCCACGCCTTGCCCCAGGGTCACACTTACATAGGTTCAAGGGGGCCATATCTTCCCGTGGCGCCACCCAGGGACCCTCAGACGGGTGCAGCTCCCCATGAAGGGCCCCCGGCAGCATCTCACGCTTGATCTCCACACGCATTTGTTCAGGCTTCAGTTTCTTGGTCAGGGAAGATGTGGCCAGGCCCGAGAACATCTTTCGGGCCGTGGGAGGAGGAGAGGCAGTTGGTGAGTGGCCCAGGGGACTGCCTGGTGGCGGTGGCAACTTCTTGGCCAGTGGCGAGAGGTGAAGGTCTGCAGGGCTGCGGGCTTCCAGTGAGCTACCAGGACCTCCACTGCCCACCACCTTGGCCAGAGCTTTTGGGCTATGTCCCGGTGGATTAGGGGGTCCGCCAGGCCGGGACTGGGTCCGTCTTTTGAGGATCTCCCGTAGTGTATCGATGGGCGAGCCGTTGACATACCACTCAGTCACACCCATCTGCCGCAGGTGTGAGCGCGCATGGCTGGACAGACCCTTTCGGTTCTCGAAGAACTCACCGCAGAATTCGCAGCGAATGTCACGAGCTGGTTCTGGGCCTGAGGCTGCAGCAGGAGGAGAAAGGGGCAGTTAGCACCACAGGCACCATCAGCATTGTTACCTGCAGGTTTCCTGGTTAGCTGGGCATGGGCAGCAGCACGCCCACAGGCTGGGGTGGTGGTGAAGGGCAGGTGCAGACCAGGGAACTGAGGATAGGGGTGGGGGCCAGACACCCTGCAGGAGCGAGGGGAAGCTCCAGAGGGCCATGGGCCCTCAGTCCTGGCGGAGAAGGACGGAACCAAGATTCCACAGCTCTGCGGGTCCCAACAATGACTGGGACAGGAGAACAGGAAGTGGCAGTCTAAATGCCACGTGCCATCCGGACCAGGGAAAACCATGGACACCTTTCACACCAACAGGCAGCACCCCACCCTTGGCCTTGATTCTCAGGGAAGGTCACAGTCATGGAGGTCAAAGGCCAAGAGGGAGGGCCTAACAGCCGACTGCCAACAAGATCTCTGGGCAGAACCGTCCCACTGCCAAGGGCCCCTGTCCACTCCCTGCCCCAGCAGGGAGGGAGTAGGGAGGGGGCTGCGACCCCCCCGGGAGGGGCTCAAGGGCCCGCAGGGAGGAGGGGGGCAGCTGAAGCGAGAACCTACAGAGGTTGAGAGGAGACGGCTCCACATCAGAGGCCCAGAAAATGCCGGCGGCTGCGGCGGCCGAGAGGTCCTGCTTCCCCCAGGGGCTGGCCATACCCGCAGCCTTCAGCTTGGCCTTCTTGGCCGGCGGTGGGGGGGGGAGCAAGGAGAGGGCTGTGGAGGCAGGAGGCCGCCCCAGCTGGGCCAGCACGCCGCGCCCGGGTGGGAGGCGATTCTGGACGCCGACCCTCCTGATGAGCCCGTGGAGCACGTCTATGGGGGATCCCTTGGCGTCCGGGTCGCTGACGCCCAGGTGGCGCAGGTGGGCACGGGCGTGGCTGGACAGGCCCTTGCGGGTCTCAAACCAGGCACCGCACAGCTGGCAGTCCAGCTCTCTGCCCCCGTCACTATCTAAAGCTGCGGAGACAAAACACAGGGGGGGTTCACGGCCGCCACCTTGGCCGGCCCTGGGGGACTGAGGCAGGAGGGCCTGGTGTGATGCTCAGCTGCTTAGGCCATCCGGGGTCTAAGACTTGTGCCGCGGATTGATTTTAAGAGGTTCTGGGAAGTGGGAAGTCCTGCTACATGTCCCACTCTGGCATCAAGGTGAGTATGGAGAGCTCAAGGATGAGGGGTAGAGAGTCAGTAGCCCAAATCCAGTGGTCTAATCTAACGTTCCCAGGACTTCTTCCCTAGGACCCCAACTATGGGTGCTATGCAGGTAAGTGGCAGGTACAAGGCAGGGCCCTGTCTGGCTGCCCAGCATCATGCAGCCAAGGGAACACCTGCTCGGGGCCCTGCTCCTGGAAGCACAGTAGACCGTGGAAATAGCTTCATTGGAACCTGAGGTGCCAACTGAGAAGCTCATCGCTAAATTCTAAGGGCCACCAGTGTGAAGGAAGGCCTGATTTTCTAAGGACTGCCCAAGTTAAACCTGCTCACTGAGTCTGAGGTGGTTCCTTCCCACACCCTATCTAGCCAGGCCCACAGGCAGACTGGTGCCAGCACAGTCAGAGGTGCTTCTGCGCAGAACTGATGGCCAAGAGCATGTGAAGACGGGGCCAACCAAGGTAGACAACCCTTGTCTACCTGCAGGACCTAAGATGTCCCAAGGGAACCCTGGTTCCCTTCACTGCCCCAACCCTTGCCCTTTTAGGCCCAGATAAGGCCAAAAGTTGCCCCTAAGTGGCAAGGATGACCTTGGCCAGCTTAGCAGCCACAACCAAGCCTCCAGGAAAAGAAGAGCAAAGTGGGAGACAGGTGATAATATGCAGCGTGGCCAGCACAACAGGAGACACAGCACTGTGACCAACATTCTGACCCAGGTGACCCAGGACACAGGAGCTGCAATTGCCTCTACCCTGACCCCAGAGCCCAACCTGAGGTCCCCACCCCCCCAGTGCTGGCACCTCCCTTGGCTCCCAGGACCCACACTCACTGAGGTTTAGGGGCCCCTCGTCCTCAGATTGAGGCCACTGTGCCTTTGGGGAGGTCGGCCGGGGGCTCAGGGACAGCTGGGGGCTCTTGTCCTCAGGATTCTTGGGGGTAGGGGAGCCTGCGAGGGCCAGTGATGCCTTCTTGAGGAGTGGGGAGCTGGGCGGGTGAGCCAGGCCCTTGGCTGAGAAGCCAGGAGGCGACTTGATGGCCTTGTTGACAGCAGGGGCATCCAGGGGCTTGGCCAGGGTGAGCAGGCTCTGTCGGGGGGCCCCAGCGACCACCTCCTTCGGCGAGCTGGACTTCTTAGTCAGGCCTGGGGGCAGCCCGAGGGGCGTGTCAGGCAGGCCCTTCTGCTTCACGAGCTCGTAGAGGAGGTCAATGGGGGCACCGCTGCTCTCGGACTCGGCCACACCTAGCTGCCGCAGGTGGGAGCGTGCGTGGCTGGACAGGCCCTTGCGTGTCTCAAAGCAGGCACCGCAGACCTCGCAGGTGGTCAGGCTCTGGGCTGGAGGGCAAGACAGAGGCCAGGAGAGCCAGTTGTGAGGCCCACAGGCCCTGTTCTCCCACGTCTCTTTCCCCAGGGTCCCGCTCACCCAGGCTCTTTGCAAAGGTTTTGCTATAGTCAAGCCCTTGTGATCCTTAAAATGACCATAATGAGGCGGGAATTGGCCTGTCCAGTTTGCAAATAAGGAAACTGAGTCTCAGAAAGTGGAAGACTTGTGCCCGAGGGCACACAGCAGAAGACAGATTCCTACTGTGGTCCAGCCAGTGAAATATCTTTCAGATCTCCAATGTACCAGAGTGTCCTAGCAACAGGTTTTCACACAATCACTGACCTGCCAGCCACGCCTTCACAGAGCTAAGTCCTGGCCACTATGTGCCATTCCACTCATGTCCCAAACACTGGGCTGGAGGCCCCAGCCATGGTCCCTGTGGTGCCCTTCACCCTCTTCTGCAGAGCCCTTATCCCTGCCTGTCTTCTGCTTCTTGGACCCCTCACTCTCCAACATCATGACCCCAAGGACAAGGACCAGGTCTATTTTATATCTCTCATATCCCTGGGGTCCAGCACAGTGTCTGTCACTATTCAATGACCTGAGAACCCACGCACAGACAAGACCATGTCATGAGGAAGATCACACAGCTAACAAGGGTCAAAGTCAGCCAATGACCTGGATCTGAGTGTGAGCCCTTGTTAACCATGCCCACTGCTTCTCCAGAGGCCCCTCACTCGCCCAGTAAGGGTGAAGCTCAAGGCCATGAATGCCCAGGGCAGAAGCAGCTCAAAAAAGAAGACAGCTGGCCCCGGCTGGGGTGGCTCAGTGGATTGAGCACAGGCTGCAAACCAAGGGGTCGCCAGTGATTCCCAGTCAGAGCACATGCCTGGGTTTCAGGCCAGGCCCCAGTGGGACACACACAAGAGGCAACCACACATTGATGTTTCTCTCCCTCTCTTTCCCCTTCCCTTCCCCTCTCTCTAAAAATAAAAATAAATAAAATCTTTTAAAAAAAAGATAGCTGGTGTCTCCTGGCTGTCTCAGGGTAGTGAAGAGAAGAAAGCTGTGGCCAACCTGGGGCCCACATTAATTCCCAGGCCCCAAGAGTTCCCTGTGAGTGTGACCAGCATGACCAGCAACCCCACCCTGCCACCTGGGCCACTCACCCTTGAGGTCTGGCAGCTCTTGCTTGCTGCCATGAGGAACCTCTGCAGCCACTTTGCTGCTCAGCCGATTGGCTACCTGTTCCAGGGGCCCAGGAACAGGCAGGCTCTTCTTGGGAAGCAGGGGGGAGCCCAAGTCCATGGCCACCATGGTGTTTTCCTCAGAACCCAAGCCTGTGAGGTTGGGAAGACAGGCTTAGCCCAGACAAGGCATGGGCTATCTAACCCCATAAGGACTGAGAGCAGGGACATGATGGTGGGGGAGCCCTCCTCCTCATCCTTGGTGCCTGCTCTCACTCTTGGAGGCAGCTCATCCCATGGAAGTTGAGGCTCCAGCCATAACTCCCAGAGCCAGTATAACACAAGGATGTCAAGGGTGCCCACTGACAGCAAAGACTGGGAACAGCTTCCACGCATCTCTGAACACAGACAGGTCAGGGATGCAGTGCTTATCCGAGCCAAGACTTCTATCGTGGAAGATCTCAGAACATCTTTCTCTGGGCAGAACTTGTGGAGGGAGGCATCTGCTAGTCTTAGAGGCAGGTGGGGGATGGTCAAAATGGGAATTCGGTAAGAAAAGAGGAGGGTTAGAGGCAGAGCGGCAATGCAGAGATGGGGAGCCAAGGACAGGAAGGAGGCTCCAGGGGCTTGTGGAGAATCTCCAACCAAGCAAGACACCTGGGGCTGGAGCTGCAAAGACAACAGGGGGACTTTGGGCTGGCCTACTTATCTCAAGCTGAGCCCCAGGTAGGGTAAGGTGAGAACTATGAGATGACTGGAGACAGGATGGAAACCACAGAACTTATGTATAAAGTTTGTGAAGCATCATCCATCAGGTCAGTAAGCTTCCTTGAATTAGATGTGCATGAGGACAGGGAGTCAAAGGTGCATTTTTCATGGTCTAATTTTTTAGAGAAAAGGGCCTGAGAGGCCTGTTGAGCCCCAGGTTTAGTGCTTAAAGCATGGACAGGGCTGAGAGGAAGGACCCGTGTGTCAGATAGGGCCTTGGAGGCACTTAGTGCTATGACGGGGAGTTGGCCGGTCCCCTGCTCAGCTGAGTCCTACGGAAGCAAGTAGAAGGCGGGCAGAGGGGAACAGTGGGGCCAGGACACTGAGAACTTTGTCAAAGTCTCCGGATGAAGTGAGGTGGGTGCGTCTGTCAGATGGAACAGGGGCTGTGTCAGGGCTAAAGTGACTTGGAGTTGGTTTCCACGCGGTAGGGATCAGAACTCTGGCGAGGGACGCTCCCAGGACTCTGTCAGACCGGGCGAGGGTCCCATGGGGTGGCGGTGGAGTGTTTCTGAAGCTCGGGGCCCTGAGAGCTGCGACAAGAGGCCCAGGACCCGCGCGCCTGGAGAGCTTGGGGGGAGGGGCAGTCCCGGAGACCGGACGGTGAGCGTTGGGGGCAACGGGACGGACGGAACGTCGACTTCGCTCTCCCCTAACCCTCCCCGGCTCGGGCTCTTACCCGGCGCGGGCGCAGGCCCGGGCCCCGGCTCCGACTCGGCCTTGGGCCCGTCCCGCGGCGGCGGTGGTGGCGGCGGTGGCGGCGGCGGCGGGGGTGGGGTCGGCGGCGGCAGCGGCGCGGGGAGAGCCGCCGGGCCCGGGCTCGGGGGACCAGATGGCAGAGCCCCCGCGGGCGCGCGCTCCCGGACGCCCCCCGCGCGCGGCCCCGCCGCCGCCTTGCTCTCCGCTTTTGTCACTCGGCACTGGGCGGTGGAGGCGGCCATCTTGGCTCCGGCGCACGCGGGGCGGCCGCCCCAGGCGGAAGCAGCCGAGTGCCGAGCGCCGCCACCGAACCCCCTCCGCTTCGCCCCGCCCCTCGGTGCGCGCCCAGGGTGGCCAGTCGAACGTCGAGCGCAGCGAGCGAAACGCTCGTCCCGGCCTCGCAAGGACCGCGCGGGCTCGCGGATACACACAAGCCTGGCTCCAGGGGGCCGCCAGCGGCCTCCCCAATACGTACAGCCCCAAGGCTAAGATGGGAATCCTCCAGTCACACGCATCCGCCTTAACAACTTCCAGGGTCCCAGAACCTGGTGAACAAAGCTAGGACCTGCTCTGGAACCCTGCTCCTTTCCCTTCCCTGAAGTCTCTCATCCGAATCGGGAATCCTGGAAGATCCCTGATTCCCAACCACGAAGATCCCCCCAACATCCTGACCGCAGTGTCCCTACAAAACTCCCACACGGCCGAAACCACATTTTAAGCAAAACCCTCTTCTCTCTAAAACCAAACCGATTGCCCCCAGCTGTTCCTTGACAGGTGGGTGGGGCCAGAATCTGTTGCCCCGCCTCCAATTTAGCATCCGCCCCCTAAGACCCACTTAGGGAGGGTGGGAGAAACTTTTAAGGACAGCTTCGCAGAGCCAGTGTCCAAACCTAGCCCTAATCTTCGGCATCCTTCCTCAAGGCAAGGCTCCCAGCATCTTAACCATTCCTCAAACGCCCCCCACCCCCCACCCACCCACTGAAAGACTGATCATGACTACCCCTCACAGGGACAAGGCCAGGGCAATGTCGGGCTGCTTCCTCGCAATCTTATGGTTGGCAGGCTCCCTCAGCACTAACTAGGGAGCTGGCACACTGGTCTTCTGGTGGAAACTGCTAAGCCAGAGCTCAATCTGGTTGCTGGGTGTGTAAGGGGTATGAGCCTGACATTCAGTCTAGAGCCTACAAACTGCCAGCTGTGCCTCAAAGCCACACCTGAGACACCACATACTTAGCCAGGTGTGTAAGCTGAATGCCCAGGGGGGCACTCTCCAGCAAAGGCAAGAAGACTGAGGTCATGTCCCCACTCTGCCACTCCCCCAAAATATGACTTTAACCTGCCACTATCCTCTCTCTGTGCCTCAGTCACCTCTTGGTCCAAGAAGAAAAGGGGGCTTTGATAGCCCTTCCCACCCTTTTGCAGACCCTCAAGTGCCATACACTGTTAAGGGATCTTGCAGATGGGACCAGAGTACAGATTGAGGTAGGACCCTGGAAGCTCCAGACAGGAGAAACAAGGAAGCCTCAGCCCCAAGAAGCCCCCGGACAAACCCCCCACCCCACCCCATTCAGGTACCTTCTCCATTCCCCAAAACCCACCTACTCCTCACTGCCAAGTTCTCTGCCTCAGGGTTCAATAAAGGCTCCCACAATGTTAGGCTTTCCAAGGCTGGGTCCCTTCATGGTGCCAAGCCCTAGGTCTCTTTACCAGAATATTACTTCTACATTTCGCAAGCCCTCTCACTAGAGAGACCAGCGCACATGATGTTCAGAAGTCTAGCTCTGCTGGTCTGTGGTCCTGGCAAAGCAGATAACCCAGTTTCCTTATCCACAAAACAGGAACACAACAACCCTTAGCCCCACGAAATTGCTTTGTGGCATACGCAAGGTGAAACCTTAGTGTACAGCAAGCACTAAATTATCACTGCTGCTGGATAAATTAGGCACCATTGAAAATCTAGAGTGTAGATTCTAGAACCACACTGTCCAATAGGATCAGACTAACCCTGTACATTTCAAGTACTCAAAAGCACCATGTGATCAGTGGTGACTGCAGGACAACACATTTCCAATCATCTCAGAAAGTTCTACCAAATGGCACTTCTCTAGATAGAAGATGTCATTAAGAGCAAGGATCAGGAGCTTGACCTGCCTGGAGTTTCAATCCCAGCTCTACCACGTCTGGCTGTGTGACCTTGGGCAAGTTAATTAAGCTCTCTGTGCCTCAGTTTCCCCATCTGTAAAATGGGGCTCATCATATCACCCTTATAGGTTGTTAGAAGGATAAACATAAATTCATGTTTGTAAAGTGCTTAGAACAGTAAGTGGCTCCTAGTAAGAGCCCAGTAAGCGTGTTAAAATAACTGTCAGGCAAGGCAGGGTGGAACTGGACCTAGGAGGAACCTTGGGCCAGCCTGAATAAAAAAGAAGTGACCTGTAAGTGGCAGGGTGGTTGTGAGGACAGTTGTCAATGTACTTTGTAGAGTAACTTGAAACATTTTCAGGAAAGAGGAGTGGCTGCCCCCACCCATCTCTTCATCCCTCTGGGCTCCTGGGAAGGGTCAGGGCTCCACACGTGCCCACCTTCTCTCCCCTTACCATCTCCGTAGGCTGGCCCTGGGTCCTCAGCCCAGGTGGGCGGGAAGGGCACTGTGAGAGGTAATCGAGGCCTTCGGGAGGTCAGATAGCCACCAGGCATTCCCCCGGGCTCACGGCCAAGGGGGCTAAGAGGCCTCTCGGTGGCTGAGGTGGCCAGAAGCTCCTGTAGGATATTGATGGGTGAGACGGTGAGCTCCCAGTTAGTGATGCCAAAGTCACGCAGGTGGGCCCGGGCGTGGCTGGAGAGGCCAGCCCTCGTGTCAAAGCCGGCCCCGCAGAAGTCACAGCGCATCAGGCTGAAGGTGCCAGGGTCGAAGTTAGCCACTGTGGAGAGAGAGTGGACATGGACTGCCTGAGAGGGAAAGGGGTGGGTGACTCTCCAACCCCAGCCCTTCCCTCTCCCAGGACTAATCACCCTCCGAGGATCACACACTTGGTGCTGTTCCTCATTTGGATGCCTCCCTTCCCCTTTGCCCATCATGCTCCTGCTTGATGTGTCAGCTCCTACGTCTCCCCCCAACTCCAAGAAACCTTCTCTCCTGACCTCCTAGGTTCCCCCAACTCAACAGTTTGAAGTATCAGGGACCCCACCTTCAAACACTTCTCCAGTAGTAGATTTGCAATCATTTGGGTGAGTGATCAATTAAGACCTTCTCGTGTCTAGAGCTCATGTTCCCAGAGCTTCTTCACCCAACACAGCCCTGGTCACTCACCATCACATAACTGCCTGATTTGGTAGCTATCTACCCATGTCCCTCACCCCCAGCGCATGTGCACACACACACTCTCAAACACCATACCAGCATCTCCTAAAGTGCTCTCCATGTCTGCCAGCATCAGAACTATCCTGGGCATTCATGTTGGAGAAAGACCCCTGGAATCAGAACCTTGGTGCCTGGAACTCTGCATACCTCACAGGCAGCCCCGGGGGTTCTGAAGCCAGCCAGGGTCCCACCACTGCTGTGACTGGGCCGCGAAATCCAGGAGAGCAGGGACTGCTGTTTCATTCACTGCTGTGGCCCCAGTGCCCAGAAAGAGGGGACCTCGCTCAGTAAATATTTGTCGAATGAAGAAACCAATGAAATCCCCTGCCTGGGGCTGACTCCTCTGCCTATACTCCTTCCTCCAGCTGCTGGAAGGGCCAGGGCATGGGGGCATCCCCACACCTCCACCGAGGTGACTGCCTTTGCTGCGGCTCCCAGTCTTCCCAGAGGGGAGGCCCCAACTTCACCCAGCTTGGCACTATGGGAGGATTTAGAGTGAGGGTTGGTTGGTTCAGACTCAGCTGCCCAGCTGTGTGTCTTGGGGGCCTCGGAGGGAGGTGAGTGCTGGAGCGAAGCCCCCCTACCTTTTTTCTTCTTCTTCTGGAAGGAGAACCTGCGCTCGATGGCTTTCACCTCCTCAGCGGAGATGAAATGCCTCACATTGTAGCTGACGCCCACACGGTTTAGGTGGCCCCGCACATGGTTGGCCAGGCCGATGCCATTGTGGAAGCGATCTGGGCAGTAGGGGCACTTCCGCTCCTCATGCTTCAGCGCCACTGCCGGGTCCCCATCCAGGATCGCATCCAGCCCCAGTGGGCCACCCAGCGGGGCATCCAGGAACAAAAAGTCCAGGGGGTGGGTGCCCCCCAGCCCCAGCTCCTCAGGCTGCAGCCTTGGGGGGGGCCTGGCTGCTGCAGCCAGGACCTGGGACCTCAGCTTAGCCACCAGCACAACTGGCACCATCCCGAGGAGCTGTTGCTGCTGTGCCGGTGAGGCCTTGGCTGCCTGCAGGGCTTCTCGGAAAGTCCGCTTTAGCTCCAGCGCTGGCTCTGGGATGAGGCCAGGGACTGCTAGCGGTGGAAAGACCCCATTTTCAGGGAAAAAGTCCATTTCCGAGGCCAGTTGTATGTCCTCCTCCTCCTCTTCACTCCAGAGGTGCCTCTGGTCCCCCAGTTGGGCTGGGAGCCCCTGCAGATGGACAGTATTTTTGCTATTACTGGGCTGTAAGGAGTACGGGGTAGATGCTAGTGGTGAGGGAAAGGCTGGCCTTCCCAGGGGCCTCTGGACCATGTTGTGTGGTAGTGGCTTTGACAACAGGAAATCCCTTGCACTCAGCTGCTGGCAGCCTGGGCCAAAGGCCAGGCTGGGGTCGTATCCAGTAGGGTTCTCCCGCCACGTGGGGGCCAAAACAGGCTCAGCGTTGCCAAAGTAGTCCTCAGCAGCTTCAGGGGAGCGGGCATAGGCACCCTGGCTGGTGCCAGGCTGACTGGCTGGGTCCTCCTCGAAAGTCGCGCCATCCTCCTCCCAGTGGGGACGGGCGTGGACAAGCCTCACATGCTCCCTGAGAAGGCTCTCGCTGGGTGCTGGGAAGCCACAGAAAACACAAGCATTGAGGCTCGAGGAGGCTCCATAGGGCTGATAGCTGAGGGCAGTGGCGTCAGGGCCTGGACTGCTGCCCCCAAAGGGCTCCTTGGCAGTCTGGCGGGGAGACTCACGCACGTGTAGCTTGGCATGCTGCACAAAAGCTCTGGAGGAACTGGTGCCAAAGACGCACTTGGGGCACTGTAGCCGTGCCTCCCGGCCCTCGTCACTTGGAATCTGCTTTAGCTTCTGAATCTCTTCAAGGATCTTCTCCCTGGAGGCCTGGTGCTGTTGCCGGTGCTGCTCCAGGGCACGGGGGTCAGCAAAGGCCCAGCCACATTCACCACAGGTCAGCGGGGCCAAGTTAGCCGGGGGCTCCTGGCCTGGGGCTCGGCGGTGCTGGCTCATGTGCTCTAGAAGGTGCTCCTTCTGCTTGAAGTAGATGCTGCACTCCACACATGGGAACACAGCTGGGTCTTCATCCTCATCTTCATCCGGGCTGGCCACCCCCTCAGCCACCTCCTGCATCAGCTCACACATGTAGGGATTGGTCCGGACTGGGGGCAGCAGTGGCTGTAGTCGCTCCACAGATGCCTCGGAGTTCACCATCCAGGTCTGAGTGGCCACTTCTGTGGCTGACCTAGGCAGGCACCACTCTGCAGTTGGCTGGGCCAGACCCTCCAGATCCGTCAAGTGCTCTTTGGTGCCCACCACTGCCACATCCAAGGTCTTCATGGTGTCTTCTACGGGCACCAGCACTGTCCTGAAGGAGGTGAGAGGTGGTGGTGGAGGTGGCAGGTCCAGGGGCAGCCCTGCGTCCTGGGGTGGGGACTGCTCATCTGCGTCTTGGAGCCAGTTGAACCTTGGGTGGCCCTGGCGGGGCTTCTCCAAGAGCTTTGGTTCACCCTGGCGGTACAAGAACCTTCTAGAGCCCTCAAGCTCAGCACAGGGCTTCACGGTTCTTACAATGACTGAATCCTCGAACCTCTGCTCAGATGGGATGCCCTCCCTGGCTTCCTGGACCAGAGGGTGCTCCCAGGGCCCTGGGCCATCAGGGAGGCCAGGGAAGTGGCCCAGGAGATGGGGTGGTGGGGAGCCCGGCCGGAAGTCCAGGCTGCCTCCATCCCAGCAGCTGCAAGGAAGTGCCAATGGGGACAGGTTAGCCATGGGCCTCAGTTTCCCTTCACTGAGCAGGGGAAAGTGGTCCTCCCAGGCGATCTGAGATAGGCCCCAGAGACCCAGCCCAAGGGCGACCTCAGAGTGGCCGGGAATATGGGTGTGAGGATGGGGAGGTGGGGGAAGTACATGTGGACCCTTCTAGAGCTGTTGGGCCAAAAGCCAGATTCAGCCCCGAGAATGTACCTGTGCATATAGCCTAGCCCTGCTGCATTGTAGGGGAATGTGTGGAGACCACACTGGGGTCACAAGGTATGTCCCCAAGTCTGCTGGCACAGTCAACTCTCATCTGTCCCCAGGGAAGCCCCAAGGCTTTGACCCATGCTCCAGGCTGCTTTTGTACTAGTCCTCCTGAACTGGGGTGATTTAGTTTATTTAGTTTCACTTTTCCAGCAAATTTGCTGAAACTCTGTGGCATAAACAGCTCCAGGGACATAGCTCCCCCTGCCCACCCTCCCCCTCCCCCACCACGTGTCCCCTCTTGGAAAAGCAGCCAAGAGAGGTACAAAGTCCCCACTAAGCCTTTGGCCCCAGTGACCCTGACCTCCTTTGGGGGAAGAGGAAGGTGAGTGAAGGCCAGCTCAGTAAGCCTCGGTTTTCCAATCCAAAAAATGGGACAAGTCCCAAGAACCAGGAGCTTCCATGCCCTTATGCAACATCAAAGGAGCTCTCTCATATCCATAATTGAAGAAAACATGTGATGGGTGATTATTTAAGTGATCCCAACCACAGCCCTTCAACAGGGACCTTGACCACATGGAGCGTAGGGTGAAAATGGCACAACTCAGGGCTGAGGAAATGCTTCACTTGGTCCAGAGCCTGGCTTCTGGTCAGCTCGTGACTAACATGGGCTCTTACTATGACTGCTCCAGATTCATCTCCCTTCATTTCCGCGATCCTGCCTTCACAAGGGGCTGTCAACCACACTAAGAGGCCAGCCAGAAATCATGGAGCCACCTCTCTCAGCCCCATCAGTGACATGAGGTACTAACAAGACCACTCCCCCAGGGCTGTGGAAAAAATTCAGTGGGGCCCAGCACACAGTAAGTGCTCAATAACAGAGAGCTATTATTAATCCTGGTATGACTATTATTACATATTAGCACCCGCCAAGCCTTTTACTAAAGGGTCACTGCTGTCAGCATTGCTATTGATTCCTGTTTCCATTCAACATCCTTTGGATCCTCAAGACAAGCTTATGATACATGTCTTAGGGACTTCACAGATGAGGAAACTGATTCTCAGAGAGACCTGGCAACATTCTAAGGGTCACCTGGAAGAGACAGGACTCCAAGGATCCAACCTCCAGGTTCCTACCCCTCTGGCTCTGCTCCTGGCAGGGATAATGAGAGTTGACTGTCTGTGTTCAGCCCAGTCCTCCCCCCAATCCCTGTACATGCCCAGGGGCTTGCCTGCTGGGAGCCACCTCCTCCTGCCTGGCCTCTTGATTCCCTCCAGTCCCCCTCTCACTCCATGGGCTTTTCTCAGGCCTGGGTATATCCTGCTTGCCCCCCTGCCCTCCCTGAGGTCAGGGCCAGCATGGCACTCACCAGCTGCTGATCCGATGGGTGGCGGAGGTGGCACGGGGGAGGGCTTCGCTGAGGCCGGGATGGGGCTGCCCGTCTGCAACAGAGAGGGGAGACCCTGAGGGGCTGGTGTCCCCTGGCTGGGGCCCTTCGTACCCCAGCTCTGGGAGCCCTACCAGGCGCCTTGCAAGGGCCTGGCTCCCCAACCCTCTCCCCTAAGAGGCCTTTGGCCTCTACATTCCTGAGCCTTGAAAGGGGTTTCCTTGGAGGAGTCCCCTTAGCTCTCCTGGGGGATACCAGGGGCTTGCTGCCTTCAATCATCCTCTTTGTCCCTGATGTGCGGCCAGGGTGATTTTTTTAAAGTCACACACTGGTAAAAACTCCCCTGGGTCCTCATACCTACAATAAAAGCCAGACCCAAGCACCACCTATGAGGCCCCATGAGGGCCTGTGAGGTCAGACCTCTGCAGGTCTCTCTAGCCTCACCTCCCTCTCTTCACCCCTCACTCACTCCACCCCCAACTGCTGCTGAAGCCTCAGGCCCACCTAACTCTTTCTGGCCTTAGGGTCTTTGCATCGACTACCCTCTCGGCCCCAAAGAGCCCTTCCCTGGCCACCTGCTAAAGTGAGCGCCTATGATTTTCTTTCTTATCACCTATTTCATTTCTTTCTTAGCACTCTCTGAACTGCCTAGCTCCTTCTCTGGATGACTGCATGCCTGTGTCCCCTGCTAGTATGTAAGTACTCCCTGAAGGCAGGGGGAGCTTTTCACCTCGTTCGCTGCAGCACCCAGCATCTGGCACACAACAGGTACTCAAACAATACTAGCCAGATGAGTGAGGAGCCCTCTGGCCTGAGCTGGGGAGGTTCCATCCCTGCTTTCCAGATACCTTCCAGGCCTACATCCTAGAATCAAATCTCCTCCTGGGACCCCTCACACAGATAGAGCCAACTCTCCATTATCCGCCTGTGGAGCCAATGCCTGGAGCGACCACAGGGATCCTGGCCTGTGCCTCCTCTGCCTGCCACCCCTGCCTGACAAGGTGAGTGTGCCAATCGGGGCTCCCGCCAACAGCCTGGGCCAAGGTTAACACGCTGGGGAACTTGTACCCTGTCCAGAGCCCGACAGATGCAATTGCTGGATTAGTATCAATTTGAAGAAGGGCCAGGACTAGTGCTGGGGCTCATTTTTTTTTCCAATCCCCCACCGTCAAATTTGCCCAGGACAGTGAGAGCTGACTGTCAGGAGCCAAAGAGTAAAAAGTATGGGCGGGAAGGGAAAGAGCGGCCAGAAAGTCCTGATCACTGCCTGAGGGGCTCTCTGCAGAGAAGGGCTGTGACTATTGTGTGGCCTCAGGGAGGTAAGGATGCTGAGGGAAGTATAGAAATTCATTGTCCAGAGCGTTTATCACTCTTGGTGCTATTCATATTTGGGGCTAATTATTCTTTGGTGGGGCTGCCCTATGCATAGCAGGATGTTAAACAGTGTCCCTCGTTTCTACCCACTGGATGCCAGTAATCCCTGCCTCCCCCTTGCAGTTATGACAACCAAAAATGTCTCCAGATATGGCTACAGTGTCCCCTGGGGGCAGAACTGCCCCTCGTTTGAGAAGCCCTGGAGTAGACAGACAGGGAGCAGAGCCTGGCCAGGGCTATGTGTGGATGCAAGGGTGAGTGTCAGTGTCCGTGTAGGAGGATGGGGTGGGTGGAGTGTTGGAGAGGGGGAAAGCCAGGCCTGGACAAGCCAAGGGAGCAAGACCACAGCAGCAGAGGTGTGAGCTTCTCAAGGTAGGGCAACCAGTTCACCGGCAACAGGCCCCAGCACAGCCCCATGTCTCAGGGTCCAGTGTCCTGCTTCTGAGATTCTGGGACCTCAAGCTGCTAAGATTCCGGGCATCCCAGATCTGATGATTCTGTGACTGCCATTGTCTAAGAATGCCATGAGCCAGGGGGCCCCCTTGGCCTCTTTGAGCAGCTCCAGTGAGGCTCCTATTTTTAGTGGCAGTGACATTGAAGGAAGCAGGCCAAGCAGAGCCCCATATCCGAAACACCTGGGGGCCAGGAGCTCACCCAGCCGGCAGGGATTCAGAAGTCCCTATGGGTCAGATGAGGTAGGTGCCCAGGACACAGGCCTCAGCAATGGCCATGCCAAGGGGCCCTCATGGACTCCCGCTTTCTGGGATCCTCAAGAGGTTTGAAAATGAGGGAATACAAGAAAGGTGTCTGAAAGCAACTTGAACCTCAAGCCAGGCAGCACGGCTGAGTGGCCAAAAAACTAGATTTTGGAGTCAGACAGATCCTAGTTCATGACCCAGTGGCGACAGGAAGGGCATGCCTTTCCCATTCCAAGCCTCAGTTTCCTCCTCTGTATAGTGGGAATAGGCACCGACCCAGTCTCACATGGCAGGCACCTGGTGCCATGGAGACGACAATAAATGTTCCATTCACAGAGGCAGCAGAAGTGGGGAAAGAAAGAGGTAGGAGCACCCATGGGGTCAGGGGTGGCTCCCAGACGTCCCAGATTGGAAGCTTGAGGTTGGCCCCAGAGTCTCAGGCCCCTGCTCACTCCATGCTCTGATTTCCTCTCCAGCCTGAGACTCCACAAGGGCAGATGCGTTGTTCATCCCCTGACCCCTTGGTCCCAAAGCCAGTACACACCAAACTCTTCATCAATCCACATGGACCATCTTAGCCCCCCAAACCTTGGCTGCTCCTGGGAGGCCAATCAGAGAGGGCAAACATTGGTGGGTGGCTGCAGGGAAGTTGTGGGGGCTTCATGCCAACAGCCTTACTAGAGGACAGAAGAGGCAGTGGACACATCCATGTCCAGGTGGAAAAGTTTGGATGTAGCCATTTCAGGGGTGCCCTTGGGGGATACCGAGGGCTGGGTGGGGCTGATGGAGGGCCCAGGCTTCAGGGTGGAACAGCAGCCCAAGAAACTATTCCTATTTATAGACATCACAAGACTCCTAGGGCAGGTGCCCGTGCCAGGGAAGGGGGGTGGAACAGGCTGAGAGAGCGGCAGGGGATAGGGGGAATGCCATGTCCGAAGCCCAAGCCCTTTTCCAACCTCCAGGCTGAGACCCCACTTCAAGCCATCCCCACCCCATGCCCCATTTGCTCAGGGACACCACGAAGGCTGGGCCTGGCCCTCCTCAGCAGCCACATTCCCCTCTTCCCCAGGCACATGCACTGGACCCTGGTTGATTTGCTGGGAGGTACTGAGGAGACACCTACCTACCTGCCTACCTGGGGCTTTTACCAGTTAGAGAAGCACCCAACTACTCAGAGCCAGGCCCTGGAACCTAGAGCCTGCTCCCTGGGGCTCCCATAGTCAAGGTCCTGGGCCTGCTCTGTAGGGAAGTTGTGGGGGCAGTATGACATGGGACAGGGTCCTGCCTCTCTCAGCCTTGGTTACTAAGGGCTTGGAAGGGGGGATTGCTAAGGTCCCCTGAGCTCTGATACCCACAGGTCTCCCCCTGCCATCCTCCTGCATAACACCTTCAGGTGCCACCAGTCACCTCCATGCCATTGCATATATGGAGCCTGCTGCCTACCTAACTCACTGTTCCACATCCTTGACTCCTGAATGCCTTCCAAGCTGGGCCCAAATGGGCTTCCCCCAAAGCAGCCCCAATGACTGTATCATAACACCTGGTGGTTGGTCTGTCACCCTGATCCCAGGTGGCAGGGTCCATGAGGGAGGGGAAGGTGTGAGTGCTTGGTGACAGGCTGTGCCCCAGTGCCCAGCTGAGAAAGTGCTCTGTAAATATCTGAGCATAATGAGCATTGCTAGGGTGAATGGGGGCAGGTCAAAGATGCCTTGCTGGAGTGTGGTGATTAAGGATGAGGGAGGGCTGTCAGGCCAGGTTACTGACTAGCTTTCGGACCTTGGGCAACTCAAACCCTCAGGATCTGTTTCCCCATCTCTAACCTGGGATAATAATAACCAAGGCTATCCCACAGGGTTCTTTTGCGAATGACATGAGATGATCATGTAAGGGCTTGGCATGTAGGATCCCCCCACCCCCCAATGGGGTGCTTGCAGATCCCTAGGAACCAAGGCCTTAAGGCCCAGGAGATGAAGGGAGATGTGTCTGGCGCACCAGCCTGCACTGCCCCCACCACTCTCCAGCCGCACCAGACCCCTCCTCAGCACCGGCCTTTGCACTGGCTGTCTTCTCCACCCAGCTCTCCTTTCCCACCACTCATTCACGTGCCGTTCACATTCCACCCCTTCAAAAAGGCTTTCCCAGGTCCCCCGGGCACAGGCCTGGCACTTTGTTGAAGACCTTCACAGCATCTGTCACTACCTGCCCTAATTTATTTGGCTGCTGGCTGTCTATCTCCCTTACCAGAATGTCAAGCCCCTGAGGGCAGGGACTTGTGCCTCTTTTGTTTATGGCTGTATTCCCAGCCTAGAACAAAGACTGGCATTTATTAGGTGCTGAGAATTTAATGAATAACTTAATAATGAATGAATTTAATGAATAATTTAATCGTCAGGTGGGTATAGTGTGAAATATCCTTCTTTTGAGTAAACTGAGGCACAAAGGGGTGGCTGGCATCCCTGACAACCCAATCTCTCCCCAGCCACTAGAGGGCACAAGCTGTTTTGGCACATAGCTCAGGGGGAAGACTCACCAAGACAGTGTAGCAAGAGTGAGGATAGACTGCTGGTGAACAAGTGGGTAACCCTGGGGAACAAGTGGGCTTGGGGCAGGGAGCTTGAGGTTCTAAGCTGGGCACCTGAACCCAATTAGTGTGCTCAGAGGAGGGAGCGAGGCAGATCTGAGTTCAAGTCTCAGCTCCTTGCCACCCACTGTGGGGCCTTGGTCAGGTCACTTGCTTGCAGGGCCTCTGTTTTAACCACTGTAAAATGGAAAACTAAGCAGAGTGCAAAGAGAAAGCTCTGGACCCAAGCAGAATCTGAATCCCAACTCAGCGCCTGATGGGCTGGGTAAACTGGCCCTGTCTGAGCCTTGGGAACAGGGCTGGGTACTCCCCTAGGGCCACAGGGCCCACTCTCTTACCAGAAATGCCACCTCTGCCATCCAGAATGTCTCGAGGGCCCTCCTTGGTGATAGGCAGGTAATGGATGGATCGGAAGATGCCACCATCCCCCTCAGCAGCCTCAGCTCCACCTTCGATGTCCTCCCTTGGTGCTGGGCCCGGCAGTCTCTCAGGGCCCCGTGGACGATCTGGGGCAGCCAGGCCACCTGCCAGGGGTCCATCCATGGATGCTTTCTGCTTGGCTCCACTGAGCTGCCGGGCTGGCTCAGCGAGGCATTGTAGGTCTGAGGGCAGAGAGACAGGTGCTTAGGAGAGGTAGGAAAGGGACTCTGCCTTAGTTTCTCCTTCCTTGAGCCCCAGTCCTCACCCTTGCAGGCCAGTGCCTCAGTTTACCTCCTGGCCAGGTGAGTTAAATAAATGGTGCTGGGGTCCTATACAGGTGTACAGAGAACACTCTTTACATAGATCCTGTGCTGCCTCAGTTTACCCATTTTTACACATGCACACTCAGCCACCTGTTTTCTTCCAGCATTAATCTTATCACTTCTTGCAGAGTGCCCTCACTTCCATGCACATGTGTGCCCTATGCCCGTGCTGTGGTATGCATGCTGGCCACTTCCACACACTGATCTTAGACCCTGTCTGAAGTCCCTCCCATCATTACCCCTGCACTTTCCCACACTCTAGCCTTCTCCCCCACAATCTTAGGGTTCTCCAGCATTAATACCTTCACCCTCACAACAGCCTCAAGTGACCCCAGATTAATCCCTTCGTTTTCCCTCAATATTACCCCTCATGCACACCCAGCCTGGATTCCTCCATTTGACCCTCCCAATATCTCTCTAGTCTGTAGGCAATAGAGACGGATGGGGCTCCTGGTCCAGAAATGAGGACCCTGAGGAGGCCGTGAGGGTGGGGGCTGTCCTCTACACCTATAAATACCTTCAAGGTAACGGCGGAAAGTGAAGGGCAGGAATGAGGCGCCCTCCCTGGGGAGATGGTGGGGAGGCCGAGCCCAGGCAACCGGGGCGGGGCCGGGGTTCCAGGCCTGGCTGCAGGCGCTGCCCTGGGGGCCTGGGGGCTCCCAGGGGGCCCGTCCGAGGACTGGCAGTCGTGGCGGGGGTCCCTGCCCAGGCCTGAAGGAAGCACCTGCGGGTGCCCACCGGGTGGGCAATGCCGGCGGGGAACCGGTGGGATCTCAACTTCGGAGCACTTTGGCAGCGTGAGGAAGGGGGCTCCTGCCTGGACGCCCCCCGGGAGTCGCAGGGGTGGGAGTGGCGCCGCGCCAGCGTACCCCTCGGGGGACCAAGGTCCAGGAGCTGCGCCCTCCGCCCGTGCATCTCGGGGCGGGAGACCCCGCGGGACGCGCGGAGGTGGGGGGGGGACACCTGCCCCAGGACCCCCGCTCCTCCCCCCACCTGTGCGGCCCCGCCCCCGACCAGGCCCCGCCCCTGCAGGCCCCGCCCCCGCCCCCCGCCCCGGGGGGTCCCGCCTGGCCCGGCCCGGCCGGGCCTCCCCCTCCCCGCGTCGGCTCCGCCCCGCCCGCGGGCTCCCCAGGCCAGACCGGGCCTCACCGGGGAGGCGGCGCCGCTGGCCAGGCACCGGGGCTCGGAGCTCCCTTCTTTGGTGCAGCAGTCGCTGTCGCTACCGCCGCTGCCGCTACCGGTACCGGTGCCGCGGCCTCCGCAGCCGCCGCTGCCTCCAACGCTCGGGGGACATTGTCCCTTTAAATCGCTCCCCCCGCCGCCCCGCCCCCCCGGCGCGCCGCCGTGACCTAAGCGCGACAGCCCCGCCGCGCCGCCATGATGGGGAGGTCTGGGCAGTCCCCCCTCCCCTCCGCCCCCCTCAGCGGCTCCCCGGAACGGGGAGCGGTCAGCGCGGGCGCGCCATGTTGGGAGTGGCCAGGCGGGTCACCCTTAAAGGGACCCGCGGCCTAGGAGTCCAGGGAGAGGCTCTATTACCATGACAACACTCTTGTCCTCCTGCCCCCCCCATGGCTCCTCATCACCCCACTGGTTCTTCCAATGCTGTGCTTGCTAATAGCACCAGAAGAGTGGGAAGGGGGCAGAGAACTTCCCCAATGGGTCACTTAGATCACTGGGGACTCCACCCAGTCATTCCTTACCCTTCAGTCCCCAATCAACTACCTTCCAAACACAAGCTCACTCCCTCCTTCCTCATTATCCACACTGGACTTCAGCACCTCCATGGCCCTAGAGCCTACCCTAGGTCCCCACTGCTAAGCCCCTTCACCACCCAACCCCTGGTATTGTAGCCTCCTATTGTGCACACAGAATAGGCCTATTGCCTTCTCCCAGCCACCACCCATCCACATTGTCTAACCATGCAGCTCTCCACCCATTCATCCACACAACTGAATTGATCAACCATACATCTACCCATCCAATCAACTATCCACCTACCCATCCACCTCTCCAACACCTACCCATCCATCCAGCCAGCCAGCCAAAGACCCACTCACACCACCCATCCACCTCTCATCTACCTACTCATCCATCTGCCACTCAACCAACATTGGATCCTGTTAGCCAGCTAACCATACTCCCAAATCCCCATACCCATCGACCTATCTGAACATCCATTCAACTCACCCATCCATGTCTCATCTACTTGTCCATCTATCCACTCCAAGTGAATACCTACTTATCCATACCACTCTACCCTTCCCTACTCAGAACCTTTCACCCACCTACTCAAACATCCATCCATCCATCAATTGCATATTTACTTGTTTGTCTCTTCCACTAGAGTATACATCCCTGAGGACAGAAGTCCTGTCTGTCTAATTCATTACTGTTTCTCCACTGCCAGCTCAAGAGTCTCAGGACACTCTAACAAATGTTCATACAACATATATAACCACATACTCAATTAATTCAAATATTTATTTCCTAGTATGATATGGGCTTTTTCTAGGCAGATGTGCCCATCCAAGCTAACCACCTACTTAACTACTCACCTAACAGTGCAAACATCTAGCAAATGCTAACCTATTCATTTGCCTATGTCCCATCCAGTCTACCCCTCACCCATAATTCAAACGTTCACTCATTTACCCAGCCAACAGCCACAGAGCTCAACTGCCTCCACACTTACCCACCTACTTCTTCATCTACTTCCCAGACTCATGCTCTCCCTGCCATGAAGGAGCTGGTGTGGGATTTAGAGACCCTAGAAAAAAATCTCAAATGGGGCATGGAGGTTGGTAGAGGTGGGATCTGGTGGGGATCTGGGCTTCATTAAGAAGTAGATGTTGGGCCTAACAAATGATGAATACCTTTTTTTTGAATACTTTCAACAGTGGGTCTTACTGTGTAAGGACCTTTAGATCCAACTTACAGATGAGGACATTGAGGCTCTGAGAGGGTGAAGGCCTGAAGTCACAAAGCTAGTGAGAATCTCTTTACATCTCCCCCTTCATTCCCTCCAATTGGGAGAGAATTTAGGAGAGGGATTGCTTTCTGATTGGCAACACTTAGGGACAAAGAAACCATTGATTTGACTGAAATCAAGATTTTACTGGGCAACCCCACAGTGCCAGACTGGTTGCCACCTACAGCTCCACTCCACACTGTAGGCCATGTAGGGCTGAGGTAGGCCCCCTAATACGGATATCTCTTTGCTCCCAGACCATGCGGGGTGGCGTGGGCAGCTCAGGTGGTGTCTCCATTGATGCAGGGTGCTTTGAGGGGCTGGGGCTGGCTCCGGGTGTCTGGCGTCCATGGAAGGAACTGCAGGCTCTGGATGGCATCCCTCAGCTGGGCTTGAGAACTCTCCATCTCAGTCAGGCGATGCTCCTGGAGAAGCAGCAGCAGTGGGCTCAGCCAGTGGAGAGTTGCACTCCAACTCTCGTTTCCTCACCTCCCAGATCTGCCCCAGAATTCGGTCACGGGCGGGAGAGGGGTGGGGAGCAGGGGAGGGGGGTGTCTCACCAGACTTTTCAGCCAGTGAGCTTCATTGCTTGGAGGGTCGCACTGTAGATTCAAATGCGAAGTCCTGTGGGAATCAGGGGCAAGGGGGAAGCTCAGAGGCTGGGGAACTCCCCTCCAGCGGGATTGGAGAGCTAGGGACTTAGGGGGCGGAGCTTGAGGTTAGAGGTGGAGTCTGTCCAGAATAGGGAGAGAGGCCTCAGTAAACTTGAAGGGGCTCAATCAGAGCCTGGAATGCCTAGGATGAAAGGACAAACGAAACCCTTGGAGGCGGGGCTTGGCCCGTCCTGGGTGGGGTGGTGACCAGGAAGGGGACGTGCCCAGACTGAGAGGGCCTGGCCCAACCTGTTTAGAAGGACCTGTTTGAGGAATGGGGCCTGACAAAACGACCCGCCAGGGACCTGGAGTCGGGCTCACCTAGGTACCGGCAGAGCTTTCAGAGGTGGGTTTTAGACAGGTAAGTTGGGGCATGACCGTGCCTGGCGGGATTTGAGTGCGACTGATTGAGAGGCAGGGCCTGAATGAAAGTAAGGCCTGGGTGGTCTGGTTTTGTATAGCGGGTCTACCTGGGGGTGGAGCTAATAGAGAGGCAAGACTCACCTTCCACCGAGCCTGGAGTCCAGGTCCTCCAGTTGGCTGCGAAGCTGCTGCTGCTGCTCAGTCAAGTCCCGGATGTGGGTGCTCAGCGACTCCACGAGGCCGGATAGCACCTTCTGTTCCTTGCGCAGGGCGGCCACCTCGCACTGCAGCTCGGCCAGCTGTAGGGCAGGGAGCCACTGTAACCTGACCCGCAGTCCCACCCCTTTTTCTCCCGGAAGACCTGACCTCCCTGGTCCTTGCATTCTGCCTCCTCACTACCCTGCCTCTTGGGGAACATCGCTCTGTTATACAAAGGAAGAAACTGAGGCTCAGAGAGGAGGATTGAGCTAGGCCCGAGGTCACAAGACTCAGGCAGCTCATATCTGAACACAGACCTGACTGGCTTACAAGTCTCCTCTCTTCCCTCGGTGCGCAGACCTGGGCTGGACCTTACCTTGCCCACGGGTCGGTGCGTGCCTAGTGCGTGGTCTCTGTCTCGCGGCTGGTCCAGGTGGCGCTGCCAGGGTACTGATGGCTTCCGAGGAAGAGAGGCCGATGCTCCGGTGCAGGGCCAGCCGCGGGGCGCGGGGCCTGTGCGTACAGAGCCTTTGGGTCGCGGCCGGGGCCCTGCAGATGGGCGGCGGCGAGCTGGGCGGCCAGCCGGTACACTCTGCGTGCGCTGCACAGGTCGGGACAGCCGTGGGGGTTGCTCCTGGTCTGGCCGCTGCCGGGCCCAACATCCTGAGCCGTGAACGCTGCGAAGGGACTGGCTCTTGGAGATGAGAGGGGTGTGCTTGGGGAGGTCCTTAGGGGGCAGGAAGCCGGGCTTCTCCCCTGCTGAAAAGCTGGGGGTGAAATGGAAGAGCTCAGACCCTTGACTGGCCCCTGAGCAGATCCTGCTCCTAGCTCTGATCTGAAATGACCACACCCATGATCTCTTTACTCCTTTGTAACCCAGTCGCTGATGGGATCACATTTTGACCTCTGACCCTGTTCTGGACTTCGGACAGTACTGTCCTCTCTGTGATCCTTGACACCAACCCCACCAGCCCCAATCTAACCTTTGACTCTTTTCTAGATTTGTCTTGAACTCTAACACAGTATGACCCTTGACTTGACCCTCACTATAACTTCAATTCCAATCTGACCTTGGGCTCAATCTCTGCTCACAAGGGTATCCTCTTCCTTCCTAAATGATCTCTGTGTACCCCCAACCTCTGACTTTAGACTGACCTGTCTCTGCCCCCTGAAAGATCATGGTCTGACCTCTAACCCCAAACATGACTGCCCATACCCTTGACCCATCTGACCCTGACCTCTGCTTACAATATTAACCTGTCCATAACCCTTGATGGTGTATCTTAACATCTGACCTGATTCTGACCCTTGATTTAACCCCATTGGCATCCTCTCTCTGAAACCTGACCTTCATTGCTGACCACAATGTCATTTTCTCTCTCTGACACCGATGTGACTTCTCCCTTACCTCTGAAATGACCAATTTCCATATTGGACTCCAATCTGATCCAGTGCCTACTATCTGACCACACTGTGAGCCTCTCCCTGACCCCTTGGATGACCCTGTCTCCAGCCTCTGATATCCACCCAACACTGCTTCTGATACTGACCCCAGTGTGATCCCGTCCCTGACCCCTAACATAATCCTGCCTTTACCTCTGATCCCAGTCCGACCCTATGCTTGCCTTTGGCCCTGCCCCTTCTCCCACCTGCCAGAACTGGATCAGACTGGAGGCAGGCAGGTTACCTGGAGTGGGCCTGGGCTGAGGGTGGTGGAAGACGTATTGGCACAGACACAGGTACAGGCCGGCCTTCCTCTATGGCTTGCAGGATGGTAGGCAGAGGTTCCAGGCTGTCACGGGTTGCCTGGTGAGGCATGTAGGGAGGATGCTGAGCAAGGTATCTGGCGCCAGAATTTCCCTGCCCTCCTGCCTCCCTATGCCATGTCCTGGGCTCCGGGCTCAGGTCACACCTGGTCAAGTTCAGCAAAGATGGTACAGAGCTGGGCATGCAGGACTGCCAGCTGGAGGGCCAGGTCACTGCTGCCCTGGTAACCACTGGGTGCTGCGTCTACATCAACCATGGCCACTTGATCCAGGAAGTGTTGCATGGTAGGTCCATGATTCTCCAGGAAGCTATTCATAAAGTCCATGTAGGCCTCCTTTTCTCCAAACCTGGGTAAGGGTCCAACTGAGTGGGTCGGGTCTTTCATCTGCCACCCCCCATGTCTCCACTCTGCCCCCCAGCCTTCTAGCACCTACGGGGCATGATTGGCGAGGTTCTGGATGACCTTGGCAATCAGTGTGAGGGTGCGGGCTGGGCCAGGTGCTGGATGCTCTGGTGCCAGGCCAAAGAGGCTGGGTGCCAGGATGGCAGGACACAGGAACCGCAGGAAGAGAGAGGCACACACCAGCCGGGGGCCCAGTGCCTCGGAGCCGCGGGCCTTGCATGCTTCTCTCCAACCTGAGAAAACGATGCCCAGCTCTGCTGGGAACCAGCTGGGGCAGGATAGGCAATGGTCAAAAGGGGAGTATATGGGGATACAGATCATGGATGATCAAACTCCTAAGGTCAGGGATCAGGAGTCACCTGCGTTCTGAGTTCCAAGATTGGCAACATCAGGGATAATGATGCTTGGGGTTAGGATTTATGGTGGCGTTGCTGTGGTGACTTCTGGAGTCAGTAATCTTGGAGTTGGGGGTACAGGTTCACATGAGGACAGAGGCCATGATCTTGGGATCTAGCTATAATATGAGATTGTGGTGCCAGATAGAGTACATGATATGAAATAGAATGAGCTCACAGGGTCACCTAGGTTCAGAAATCATGGTATTCATGTCCCAGGTAACATGGGATTAGGCATACAGGTCAGAGGTCAAGGAACTGGAATCCCAGGTTTCCTGTGATCAGTTGCATGGGATTCGGGGTAGAGGGTCAATTAAGGCCAAGGGTCATGGGATTGAGAGCATGACATAACCTCAAATCAGAGGTCATAAGATTGAGGTCCTATGTTAACTGGGGTCAGGTGGCATGAAATTAGGGTATGTGGTCACTTATGTTTAGAGGACAAGGAATTGCATCCTAAGTTACATGGCTTTAGTTGGCATAACATTGGAATGAGTTGCCAGAGTTAGCAAATAAAACTTTGAAATAACTTTAAAGTTAAACTTGAATTTCAGATAAAAAATAAATAATTTTTAAACATAAGTACGTCCCAAATATTGCATCACATTTAACTGGACACCCTGTATTTTATCTGGCAACTAGCACAGTGGCTGGGAGGCAGGGGCAGGCTTAGGTGCTGGAGCCCTGATTCTTACTCGTAGGAGTGGACGATATTCTGGAATACTTCCTCACAGTTGTTCTGCAGTCTGGCTTGGTGCTGGGGCAGCTCTGAGGCTGGGCACTTGCTGGGGTCCACCTCACAGTCCTCAGTGGAGTCACAGAGATGCCGCACGACCTGCCCTACAGTCCAGCACAGCCAGGCAGGGGCCAGGGCCATGACCACCAGGACCCACCACACCCAACCTCCAACTCTATCTCCAATTTACCGCGGGGACACCTAAAATCTTGAGGAGTCCCCAGTTCCCTTCAGGATCCCAGCACCCCCAAGGCATCACCCACTGCCAGAATCCAGTTTATCCCGGTACTCCCAGATCTCCCCTGGGATCCCCTAGTCCTCCCAGCAGGCTTATGTCAGATCCCCCTCCCCTGCACTGCTCACCCAGCGTCTCTTGGAGGTAGTCCTGTGCCACCAGTTTCATGTACTCATCGATGGCCTTGGTGGCCAATGTGTTTTCCCGGAACAGCAGTGCCTCACGGCCTCCACTGCGTGCCAACTCCGCGGTGCCCAGGTCTGTCACCAGTGCCTGGGCATAGCGGGTGTCATGTTGCCTGGGCACAGACTGAGCCAGGGGGAATCCCTGCCCTTGGCGAGTCTTTCCCACCTAGGCACAGGCCCCGCCCCACATAGTTACAGGTCAGGCCCGGCCCTTTCTGCTGGGGCACCTAACGGGCCAGAACCGCCGCCTCTCACAGCAGAAATTTAAGCCTTTCAGCGCGGAGGCTCAGCTCAGGCCCAGACCTTCGCCGCTCAACCTCAGGCCCCGCCCCTCAGGGAGCACCGCCACTCGCAGGTGCCGCTTAGTCTGGACACCCAGATCAGCCCAGTCGCCGCGCCGCACCGCACCTGCGCTCGGCCGGTGGCCCTCAGCACTCGCACCATGGCAGCCGCCAACTCCTCCTTGGCCTGCGCGGACAGCTCGGGCTCCAGTGCCTCGCAGAGGCGTGCGTAGTGGAAAGTGAGGAACTCCGCCAGCTCCTTGTAGCGCTCGGACGGCAGCACGCGCAGGCGCCGCGCCCGGATGCGCGCCCTCAGCGCCGCGCCGGTCGGCGCCCCAAGCAGCGGGAACCAGCGCTCCAGGCCCGCGGCGGGCGCTCGGGGGGCGCCCAGCTCCTCCAGTGCCAGTGTCGCGCGGCCCAGAGCAGAGCTGCCTGGGCCCGCTCCGCGCAGCCGCAACGACACACGATGCGCTGGCGGCAGCGCCTCGAAGTGGAAGCGCTCTGCCCAGAAGAGCGGGCCCGGACCAGTCCGCGGCGCCGTGCGCGCCAGTAGCGCGCCGTCTAGCCACAGCTCGACGCGCACTCCTGGCGGCCCCGCCGCCACCCGTGGCAGCCCCTTCGCTTCGTGCACCCACACGCTCAGCCATGTCTCTTCTCGTTCCGCATTGTCCTGCGGACAGAGTGGTGGAGAGAGCAGTGGGTGCTCGGTGGTGGGCGCCAGAGGTGAAACGCAAGGCCCATGTCCCCAGGGCCCCTGGGGAAGAAAGTCGAGCCATAGGGGTCCCAAGGTGGCCAAGCGGAAGACCTTTAGCTGTTCTACGATCTCTTGGATAGATGAGTTCTACAGGGTACTATGGAACAAACGCGGGGTGGGGACTTGGAGACTACTTGGCAGGTGGAGCTTTGGGTGTAAATAGGAGACAGATTGAAAAGAAGGGACGAGGGGTCGTTGTGCAGCGGGCTGTTACTAGATGAGGAAGGTCTCGGAGTAGTTGCACAGGTGTGGGCGAGCAAGAGTGTCTAAGGAGCGGGTATACCAGGGCTGGTGAAAGGGCTGGAGCTACGGGTGTGGCCTGGGCCTCCAAGCTCCTGACTTTCCACAGTACTGACCTGGCTGGGCTGGAAGTGGCGACGAAGGTCCTCGATCCAGCGGTCTCTTTCAGCAGCCGAGCGACAGGAGAAGCAGCGGCTCCCTCCTGCCCACGTTACCTGTTGGGAAGGAGGATTTCAGTTTATAGTTGAGACCAAGGGTGGAGCCAAAGGGTTAGGATGACGTGAAGAGTTGCCTACATTTACCTGGAAGCAGTGAGGCTCCTCCAGGAGGCTGGGGTGCAGTGGCCAGACCCGCACATCCCGCTCAGCGCCCAGGTCCAGCTCAGAGAGTGTGGCCAGAGATTCCCGAGAGCCCAGAGCACTGGGGGCTCTGGGGAGGGAATGAGGAACAAGGGTCATTTCTCCCTTCTCCTCCCACCACCCTCTACAGCCTGAAGGGTGAAGAGAGGCCAGGATGGACTTAAACCTAAACTGGACTTGAGCACATCACTTTTAGGGTCAACCCAACTTCTCGTGGAGGCCTGCATGACCTTACATATATAGCTCGTGATACCTTTTGACCTCATTTCTCTTCACTTAATCCCTCACTGTCTGAACTCCAGTCACACTGGCCTTGTTTTTGTGTCTTCACCTGACCTCTTGGCCTTTGCACATGCTGTTCCCTCTGCCTGGAATGCTGACCCTGCTCTTCTTGGCCTAGTTAACTTCCACCCATCCTTCAGATTTCAGCTCAGTTCCCTTCTCTGACACTCCCAGACCAGGATGTTGACTTAGCTCCTGTTTTAGAGTTATTTTGTCAGACTCTACTCCCATTCTTCCATGAGGAACTGGCTCCATGCTAGAGTCTTTTAGTGGCCCTGGCATGGCCCAACACCAGGCAGGACATAGAGGAGGAAACAGAGGGTGTGTGCTGAAGGTCAGAATGATAGGCATAAATGAGGGAGAGGAGGCAACATTGGATCCCAGCCCCTCTAGCCCCTCAGAGACTCTTACCCATCCCGGGAGGCATTGGCTCCTAGCTCTGACCTGGCCTTTTTCTTTTCTTTCAGCCGCTTGAGCAACCCCTGTGGGGAGAGGAACATCAGCTGGGCAGAACTCTGTGCTCCCTCCTCAGCTCCTTTTCCCTCAGGGTGTCCTGGAGGGTCTGCCAGTCTTGGGGGACCACAAGCTTAGGTAACCACAAGCTCAGGCTGTATTACTAGGAATAATAAAGGCAACCAATAGCATCCATTTCTAAAGCACCGATCATATGCTTTCTTGTGTTCTTTATTGACTTCACATAAACAGCCTAGAGAGGGAGGTTTTCCCATTAGCTCCATCTGACAGATAGAGACACTGAGGCCCAGAAAGGTTCAGTGACCTGCCCAGAATCACCCAGTAATAGTCCCCTTTCACCTCTGAAGTTCTGGAAGTCTTTACTCTCCCTCCACCCCGCACTGGATGTCTCACCCGAACATTGTGGACCTGGTGGGGACCAGCAGCCTCTGGTTCGGTCTTTCCAGAGGTCCGGTCTGTGGGTAGTCAGGGGTGGAAGGTTGAGGAATGGGATCATCTTAGATTCTGCCCCACCTTGACAGGCTCCCAAATGCCCCTGCCCTCTCCCCATTCGCGTTTACTTACCTGGATCCCTGAGGTTCCCCACGGCCACCTGGATGCTGCCCTCAGAGCTAGCACTCCCCACCCTGGATCGGCGAGGACCCTGTTCCTCCACAGGAGTGGTTAGTCAGAAAGGGGAGGCAGGCAGGCCGACCCAGGGAGAGGCAGACACTTTTCCATTATCCCCACTCCCCTCCCCTCCTTCCTTCCCCTTGCCCATAGGCCCTCTCTCACCTCCTCCTCACCCCCAAGCAGCACCAGCCTCCCATCGAGCAGAGTGAAGGCCCCAATATTCCAGATGGGCACATCGGGTGTGGGGGCCTCAGGGATCTGAGGGCTAGGGGGCTCCGGCTCAGGCTCAGGCTCTGGGTAGAGGAGGAGATGTTGGGGACCTGGGAGTTCTCCCTGAACCTCAGATCACCCTTTTCATTCCCTGAGGCTCACCGGGGGTTCCCTCCTAAGTGCCTCCTCTTTCCTTTATCCCCGCCACCCACCTCAGGCAGCCAAGTAGTTGTTGAGCAAGGTCCTTCTTTGGACCTTGTCCTCACTGGCCATGGGTAGTGGACTTAGCCTACCTACTATGTAACCTGTTCTGTGTTTACTGCTCCACACGCTTTTTCTCATTTAATCCTCCAAAGCCATTGAAAGGGCTATTATAACCCCCATTTTACCAAGGAGAAAACCGAAACCCAGAGAGATTGAGTGATTCTCCCACATTCACAAGCTTGTGAGTGATCGAGCTGGGTCTCAGATGCAAGCATTCTTCTCTTAAGCAATTCAGGGTGTAGGTCCAAGAAGTTATATAACAGGACAGCACCCTATTTTCTTACATAAATAATTAGTCTAAAGTGGAATATATTCAACGTTTGAGAAAGAGACAGAAAAAGGTCAGAGTAGGGAGTGGTGGTAGTGCAGCGGCCTCCCAGAGACAGTGAGTTTGTGCTAGGCCTTGATGACAGGAACAGCTTGATCAAAGGCCGAGACGTGGCAAGGCCCAGGAAAATAAAGGGAAGGACAAAAGGGTTGGGAGGGCTCAGAGGCTAGAGAAGAAGAAGGTCCAGGAGGAGATTGGTGCAGGACCTTGGGTGCCAGTGAGAAGGGGTTTTATCCTGGAGGTTGTGTGGAGCAATAATAGCAGGCACTTGAGCATGCAAAGGTCAGATCTGCTTGTTAAAACAGCTCTCTCCGGATTCTGTGGAGTGGGCAATACTTGATACCCAGGGATTTGAAAGGATGCTTTTGCAAAATGGGGCTATGAATGATGAGAATTAAGTGAGCTCCCAGGAATAGGAGGGCTGAACCAGCCCTCCCAGATTACCTGTTTGTCCTATTGTCTTACCGCTAGGGGAAGAAATGATAACGCCCACTGTTAACTGACTACTACAATGTGCTGCGTTGCGCCCTGGGGTAGTGCTTCATGCATGAGCTCCAATCCTCACCATCCCCTTCTAGATCCCTCCGTGCAACCCCTAGCCCCATCTGCCATTTTCTCGTTTATACTTGTTCACTGTCTTTCACGCCCACTACACTGTGAGCTTCACAGGGTAGCCAGTGACATCTGTTTTGTTCACTGCTGTGTCCCCAGTGCCTAAATCAGGGCCTGGCACATAGAAAATGCTCAAAGACCTCTGCTTGAATGTATGAATAAATGAATGAATGAAATCATATACCCTTCCAGGTGGGGATCATGATTCTTATTTAACTGATGGGGAAGCTGAGGCCCAAGGAAGTGGAGAAACTAAGATATGGAAGCTGGAGAACAGGAGCAAGCTGAGATGGATATCCAAGCAGGAGAGGATGGGATTGGGCCATTGAATATGAGAAGAGACCAGGTGGGGCCAAGAGCCTATTCCCCACCTCTTCCTCAGTGGACCCCCTGGCCCACAGGCCCTTGCCACACCTCCCTCCCCCAGGCCCTGGGTAAAGGGGAAAGAGGGAAGAGGGCAGCTGGGTCCCAGCCACTTCCTGTTGGGCTTTTGCACTCCCCACAACTTCCTGTGTCTGTAAGGCTGATGCTCTGGAGGCGGACAAAACCCAAGCATCCGGCCCAAGCTCTGGGTGGGGGAGCCATGTACCTGAAGCTTCTGGTCTTGGCTCTGGCTCCAGTGGTGGGCTCTTATGCCTCCCCCAGAAGCTCTTGGATATTCGGGGGCGACTTGGGCGTGATTCCTTGGGGGGCGCAGAGAGGACACGACGGAATAGTGAGCGACGAGCTGGTTGACTGTTGACTGTGGGTTCCTGGTGGCTCAGTGCTCTCCCCCAGCCCGCAAGGCGGCTCCAGTGGAACCCTCCAGCCCCCTTCTCCGCACCTCCTCCTGTGTGCCAGCGATAGGAGGTTAGCGGGGACGGGGCTGCAGGCTGGGCTTCAGAGGACTGGTTTGCTGGTGGTGGGTCCATGGTGGGGATTCTCCTGGGGGATGAGAGGGTGACAGTTCTGCTTTGTGTCTGCCCACATGCTGCCCTTATCTCGGCCCCCTCCCCATTCTCAGCTCTGCCCCCAGGAAACCTCCCCACCCCCGGGGGGCCACACACATTCCTTCCCTTACCTTGATTTCCTGACCAGCCTCAGAAGCAGCAGCCCTCTGCACACTGCCTGGCTTCCTCCTACTGAACGCTACTCCACGTGACCCTATCTGTCCCACCCCACCCCACAGTCAGGCTGGTAAGGCACAGTGAGGGCAGGATGCAGGGGGAGAGGAGGTGACAGAGCAGGAACCAGAATCTCTCACTGATTGGGAGGGAGTACATGCCTGTGTCTGAGCCTCAGTTGCCTTCTCTGCAAAGTGGGCACGGGCTGGTGAGAACATGGAGCCCCCGGAACTCTCACCCACTGCTGGTAAGAGTGTAGACCGATTCACCCAAGTTGCAAAACTGTTTGGTCTGATTGACAAACATTGACCCTATACCTCTCGTCTGACCCAGCAGTTCACCCAATAGACATGCCCACTGACGTTATTCATAATGGCCTCAAACTGGCAACAACCCAAGTGTCCACATACCGTAGAAGGGGTAAATTGATATGCAGCAAGGAGAATGAACAAACAACGGAATGATTGAACTCAGATAAATCACAAACAATGCTAAGAAAAAAAAAGACTGTACACTGTATTGTTCCATGTATATTAAGTTCCAAAGTAGACAAAACAATTTGCAACAAGTGTGGAAGTCAGTGTCCTTTGGAGGAGCAAGTGGGGAGGGGCACGAGGGAGGATTCTGGGAGCTGTTCTTGATTTTTGTTTCCGCTTTTAAAATTGAGGTGAAAGCCCCGGCCGGGTCGCTCAGTTGGTTGAGCGTCATCCCATACGCCAAAAGGGTACGGAATCCATTCCGGTTGGGGTGTGTCAGGAGGCAACAGGTAGAAGTTTCTCATGTCAATGTTTCTCCTTCTCTCTCTGTATCTAAAGATTCAATGAGCATGTTCTTGGGTGAGGATTAAAAAAAAAAAAAAAAAAAACTTGAGGAGAAAGCCACATAACATAAATTTATTATGTCTATTTCTTGACCGGGATGCAGGTTACGTAGATGTTTTAGGTTGTGAACATTCATCGATGCACTTTCCTAATAAACATTTTCTTGAAAAAGAGGCAGGCAGTTACTGTTCTGAGAAATAAGTGAGTCAACACGAGAGTCAGTAGAGTCCTAGCCCATGAGTGGGTTCCAGTCCCAGCTGGTCCTTTTCTCGCTGTGTGGCCTCAGGCAAGTCACTTCCTCTCTCTGATCTTCGATTTCCATATTTGTACAACACAATGATCATATCAGTTTCAGAAGGTTTATAATAGCCTTCTTTTATTTAAAAAAAAAAGTTTCCTGAGCACCTACTACGTGCTACGTTCCACAGAAGCCATGGGGAATAAAACAAACATGATTCCTGCCCTCCTGGAACTCACCACGCAGGACAAGTGTACCTGGTGAGAACTGGATGTTCTTCGAGCTGGAAAAATCCAGGAAGGCCTTCTTCAGGAGGTGCCTTTGCAACCTGGAGCATGAGAAGAAGCTGGCCATGAGAAGAGTATGTTAGGTAGGAGAAATGGTTTGTGCAAAGGCCAGGTGACCAGAATCCGTGGGGTAGGGCGGGTAGAATCACCTTGATGGGCATGTGGCCTGTGCAGTCGCCCAGGACCCCGTGCTCAGAAGGGCTCCACACTACATTTGATTTAATGCTCTGCTATTGCTGTCTTGAAGTTCTTGCTTTTTGAACAAGGGGCACTACATTTCCATTTGTACTGGGCCTCACAAACTCTATAACTCATCCTGAGGAGGAGGGTGTTCAGTGAGGGCCAAAGACCCTTCTGGAGCTGGATGTAACGGGCAGTTGCACACACTTTAGATATGCCCATCTTATTCATATTTCATCGGACCACCCACTACACACACATGCAGAGCCTTCTTGTGTTCCTCCATGTCTCTGAGAATTTACCACCTCATTGCATTCTGGCTCCACTCCCAACTCCCTGCATTTTTGCTGGAGGACTTTCTCTGACAGATGGAGCCCATGCAACAAGCAGCCCAAAAGTGCCAGAGAATTAGCACCTCCCTAAGAGAAGTCCTCAGCCAATGGCCACGGGAGTTGGAAGATTAATACTCCAGTTTCCTCATCCCTTTGATGGGATGACTTTAGGGTGTGTCCTATGCTATCTCTCAGAGGTCCCCAGTGGAACTGAGCTCCATGTGCCCCCAGTGCCAACTTGCTTGATAAGGCACCGTTTCTGGGCTGCCTTCCCTTCCCTACCTCTCTTCCTTGTTCCCCAGATGATGTGTTCTGGGATCACCTCCCAAACTACTTGCACTGGAATTTTTGTCTCAGGGTCTGATTCTGAGCAAATCCAAACCAAGACAACGTGCAAACACAGACAAAGCATAGACACAGGCTTTCTTTCCACAGTCTCTTTATTGGAGGCCTGTGAATGGCAGGGTCACTGGAGGTAGCTTCCTCTTGGATCTCCTAGAGGCCCTCCTGGCAATTCTTGGCTTCACATTCTAGAAAAGACAAGACAGTGTGAGTCTTGGGAGGAGGGGGAGGCTGGGTTGCCTCTCCTCATGGTGGAACCCTATATGAGGAAGAAGAGAAAGTGAGGGGGTGGATACAACTCTAATTGCAGGCCAGCTTAATGAAATAGAATGGTAGCATGCAGGTAGCACGAGATTGTGCAGGTGTGTGAGTAGAGGTGTTTTGGTGATTGAGATCAGGGTCTGGGGCCAGGGTTGTGCTGGTTGGGCCTAGATTGCTCCACCATAAGAACTGTCATCAAGGGTCAGGGAGGCTGGGGCTGCACAAGCACCCTCAGGGATGAGACTGTCCGGACACGAAGACTGAAACCTACAGTTAGGAACTGGACAGAAGATGTGCAGGCAAAGGGGTTTTCTGTAGGGAGACACAGGCTAGGTTACTGTTATGTATACAGAGGTCCTTTGGGTAGGGGCCAGGGGTGAGTCCAAGGTTAGGTCGGCTGGGATGAGGTTGTGCAGGCGGAAGCATTGCGACTTGGGTATAGGTGATGCAGGCCAGGCTGAAGTTGTGAGGGCAAAGGGGCTGCTGGAGGAGTCAGGGTCCATGCCCTGGTTGGGAGGGTGGAGGTATCGGAAGCTGGGCAAACAACAAGCTGGCTGGATCAGGGGCTAGGCTGACGTTGTGCAGGCAGAGGACAGTGGGTAGGAAATGTTGCGATCAAAACAACTTAAAAGCTGGGACTAGGTTGACTGAATAGAAGGGCTGCAAGGAAGGTTAGGGACCTGGCTGAGGCTGTGTGGGCATAGGGGTTACAGGAAAGAGAGGGGCCTGCTGAGGCTGGGCGGGCAGGCAGGCAGCGGTCAAGAGCTGAGCTTGTGTCAGATGGATCGCAGGCTGAGGTAGTACAGGCGTCACGGACTCACCGCGTCGAAGTGAGGCCAGGTGCTCAGCAGGTGGAAGAGCGCGTCACCAGGGCACTCGGTGCGCACCACCTGGCGGTGGCCAAGCACTGCGTAGTCTGGCCGCAGAAGGCCAGCACGCACCGCGCACCTGGGAAGCACGTCGCGCACCGTGCGCAGCGCAGCATCTGTAGGCAGCTCTGCGGTATAGTTGCCCACGAAGGCCACGCCGAAGCCGCGGGAATTGTGGCCTAGTGTATGCGCACCCACCCAGTGCCAGCCGCGGCCCTCGTACACGTAGCCGTCTGAGCCCACCACGAAACTGCGGAGGAGAAGGGGTGCCCTGGCGTCAGGGGTACCCTGACCGATATCTGTGCCAAGTCCTGCCTGGTCGCACTGTCTCTGCCTGGCCCTGCCTCGTCCCACTCCTCCACCAGAAGCCACCCCAGTAACCCTCCTATTTCTCTGGCATTGGCTACGCCCCTTTCTGTCCGGCCTCTCCAAGTTGTCCTAGCTCCTGCCCAATTCACAGCCCTCTTCTGTCTTAGGCCTAACCCTGTCACAGTCCGGCTCCAGCCCCAGAGGGTCCCACCCTCGTTTAGGCCATGCCCCTCTCCACCTTGGGCCCACCCACCCCACTCCTCCGTTTCGCCAGGTTTGCTCCGGTCCAACCCGCCCCCTGAGTTAGGCTCCGCCCGCCCAAGCTCTGAGCCGAGTAACTGGTCCCGTCCCCGCTCTCAGGCCTCGCCTACCTGTACCCGATGTCTTCCCAGCCGCGCGTGTCCTGGTGGAAGCGCTGCATGGAGCGCATTTTCGCTGCACAGTGTGCGAAGGCCGTGCAGGGGGATGCGGGCAAATATGTGTGATGCACGTACAAGAACCCGAGAGGCAGCCGCAACGGCGTCGGGCGGCCCCGGTAAGGTGCTGCACCCCAGCGGCAGCGGGGGTGGATGGCCGGGCATCCTGCGGGGAAGGGCATACAGGGCTGGGGTCAGTCAGCGTTTCCCTTCCTGCCGCCTGTACTCCCATTAGAGCGCATCTGTGGGCCATTCCCCCAGCCTCTTTCCAGATTTGGGGACAGTTCAGTCTCACACCACACTGGCTTCCCTTGGGATCTAATTTAGGTAAATCTTACAGCATCCCAGTCCTATCAGAATATCGGCCATGACTCCCACCCCCTTCAGGATAACCCCCAAGAATTGTAGGTCAGACTTCAAGGCTCTTTACAACCCAGGATGCAACACTCTTTGCAGCTGACCCTGTCCTGAGCCCTAGGTGAAACAGCCACACTGAGAAAGAGGAATCTTGGCCCACAATTATTATGCTTTAGTTGTGTGCTACTTGCTTTCCTTCTCAAACCATCCAGCAAATCCAAGAGATAGCAGATTAACCCCACTTCACTGAAGAAAGTGAGATTCAGAGAAGTGAAGCAACTCACCTGAAGATGCACAGGAATAATTGGTTGAATTTTTATTCCGATCTCTGTGCCTTTGCATGTGTTGAGCCCATCTCCTGCGATGCCTGCTTCCTCACTTTTCTTTTGTTGCACGAACTCCTATTCGTCCTTCTAGACCTAAATCTAGCCTTTGCTTACCTCTGCAGCTGCCCTGTCCCCCCAGCGAGAGCCCTATTTCCCCTTCTGGAATTCCTAGTCCTGGCTCTCCCTGACCACACGGGGCTGAGAGTGTCTGCGTCTGTGAGAGGGAGGGTCCTGGGGGAGGGGGCCTTTCTCACCCAGGAAGGCTTCAGTGTACTCCTTGGTGGCAAGGGTGGCCACCTGTGCCAGCTGTTCCTGGCTCATGCCCTGAAGCTGAGGGTGTGCTGGCTCCAGTCTCTGTAGAAGGATGAGGGCACCCCAAACCTGCTGGGTCAGCGCAGGGGCTGAAGTCAGAGCAGCTCCCTTCTGCCTTCGGAAATTGCTGCGAAGTCCTGGGTCTCCAGCCACCCCAGCTCCATAGTACTGGCTCAGGAGGTGGCTGAGGGGTGGCCGGGGCTCAGGGGCCCGGCTCAGATAGTCTCCAAGGAGGACCCCATCCAGAGCACCATTGAGGAAGGCCATGGTAAGCAGTGATGCCCCAGGGTCCAGGAGTGTGAAGTTCCTGGGGAAGGAGAGCTGGTCCCAGCAGCCCTCAGCTCCCAGGCCTGGGTGGCTCTGGGTCTGAGAGCCCTGGAGGAAGGTCAGGCCCAGGTCTCTGGCCAACGTGACCACCAGGAGGCTGTCCACGGTGGTCGGAGACTTTGCTTTGGCATCTGGTGAGGAGGTTTGGTCATCTAGAGAGGTGACTTGGACATCTGAAGAGGGGGCTCGAACATCTGGAAAGATGGCTCCCACATCGAGATCTGTGGCTCTAACATTTAGAGACATGGCTCCAACATCTGCAGAGCTAACATCTGGAGAGGCATCCCCGAGTCCTGGGGAGGTGGCTCTTACATCAGGAACCATGGCTCCAACATCTGGAAAGGTGGCTCTGGTACCCGGAGGGGTGGCTGTGCTGTCCAAGGGCAAGTTCATGACCCTGTGCCTCTGCAGCCCTGCTTTCAGCCCTGCCAGAAGAGGCTCCACAGCCACTGTTGAGCCGTCAGGTGCCAGTACCACCCCGTGTTCTTGCCCGCCCTGCACATCGTGTCGAGCCACCTCCTCAGTCAGGTCTCGCAGCTCTGGACTCAGTGCAAGGAGATCCAACTCGGTGGCTCTGAGACTCCGTCCTCCCAGCAGGAAGTGATGAAGGGGATCATGAGGACCAGAGTCCTGGGCTGACAGCTGCCACACAGAGGCGGTGTGGTTGACCTCAGTGACTGGCACCTTCTGCTCAAGCTCAGCCAGAGCCTGGATGACAGAGTCCATGAGGAGGGGCAGGGTTGCTGCAAGAGGAGGGATGGCGTTAGCCCAGTGGCCCAGCACCCCCTGTTCCTGACCCTCCCACTGCTGCTTCCACATCTTCTCAATGCTCTCCGTCTGACAGCCCCGTGACTCCCAACACTATCCTCGTGTAAATGAGGAAACTGAGGCACAGACAACAGGTTAAGGAGCTTAGACTATTTGTGAGCACTGGGGAGCCATGGCTGGTTCATTCTAAGATTGCCCCTTTGACTGCCTATGGAGAGAGAATTTTCAGGAGGCTAGGGTAGAGAAAGAGAAATAATGTGGAGGTGAGCAATAAAGATTGCCAAAGCTAGGGTGGTAGCAGTGTGATGGACAAAAGTGGGCAGAATCCCCAGGTATTCTAAGGGAAAGATGGACACTTTTTGGTGGTGGATTGGAGTTTGGGGAATTTTAAAGGGCAAGGTGTCTGCGGAATAGTCAGGGAGGGAGAGAGTGGGCCTGTGTCTTGTAGAGGAAATGTCAGCAGCTGAACTGGAACCTAGAAGTGCTAGGCCCAGAGCTGGGTTGTTGAAAGATAGCTAACATTTATTAAACATTTACTATGTGCCAGGACACCTAGATAACTTAACAAATTTAATCTTCACGATGACCTTATGAGCTCAGAGAGATTGAATGACCAGCCTTAGGTCACGCAGACAGGAAGTGGGAGAAGCAGGGTTATGAACCCAAAAATTCAGGTGGATGGCCCACACTGTAATTCCTCTGTTTTTCTCTCTGCCTAAAATGTCCTTTCCTGTTTCTCTCCAAGTAACATTCTTCTCCTTCCTGTCCTAGATCTGTGTCCCCTTCTCCAGGAAGCCTTCATGATTTTTGCTTTTCTGGCCCCAGGTATTTCCCTCACCTCCTGCATTGACCCTGTGTGGCTGGAAGCATCTGTGTCCCCAGACTGGAGGTTCCTTGAGACTGAGGCCTCCTGGGGTCTCAGTCTTACCCTGTACAGGGCTGATCACAGAGAGGACAGTAGTTCATTTCTGTAAAATTGATCATCCTTGCCGCAGGCCTCTGCCTTCTGACCTACCTGTCCCTGGCTCTGGCCACAGCCACAGTCCAAGCAGGATCCAGAGGACACCCTGGACTACTGTCGTAGGATTCCAGTTTCTGGGGGGCATATCTTGTTGACTTCAGCAGAGACCTCGGCAGAGCTGGAAGGAGACAGGCACAGAGAGCAGAGTGGTGTCTTTGGCCACTGCCAAAGTCCAGGGGTGAATGATACGGCTGCCCCTTGCTGACCTGTGGGCGGGACGCAGCAGAGGCATGGGGACAGAGTACCCTGGGTCAAGGTCATATGGTTCCCAGGGGCTTACCCGTCCTATCCTGTCCAGGCTGAGGTCAAGGGTCAGTAAGTCAAGCCCAACCCAGGAGGCACCTGGAGGCCAGGTAGTTTAGACTCTAAGAAACTCTGCCCATTCCCCAGACAGGCAGACTGAGGCCAATCCAGCAAGTCCCACCTCTTTCCTGATCATTTGGTAGCTGCCGCTGGCCACTATAGGGGACTCTCAGGTGCCAGCCCAACTGGTAAGACTGGATGTGCTGGGGGAGGGGAGAGGAGGACGCACCTGAGGTTGGCTCTGCCTCCTGCCTTTGCTGCCAGCACTTCAGGCTCAGGCAGAGAATGGGCGCAGGGGCTGGGGATTATTTTTGCTGGGGCCCACTGTGAACCCAGGGGACCAGGAGATGTCTTTTCTTATTCAATTACAGCTCCTGATCCAAAGCCACCAGATGTAGCTGAGAGCAGGGACTGGGCCCAGGGCCTGCTGGACCCTGGCTTTGTCCCAGGAGCTGGTTTCTTGGCTCACCTGGGTTGATAGTGAAGGGTCCTCCCCTCCCCTCAGGCTGTGGCCGAGTCCTGCACAAGTGAGCGTGCCTCCCTTTATTTGAGTGTCAGGTGGGATGGGCTCAGTGTGACTGGGGTGCTGTGCAAATTGCTTCACTGTGGGCTTCCCACCCTGAAACCAGCCTGGGGAGTTTCCAGGGAAACCACTAGGCTGGGCACTCAGCAAAGGGAAAGCCCTGGGCAGGCCTGGGAATGCCCAGGGTGAGCCAGGCTCGGGATTCCCCAGGGGGAGCCTGATCAGATATCCAGTGTCTTCCTTCTGGGGACTCAGCATCACCCAACACAAAGCAGGTGACACAGTGGAGGTTAGGGAGTAGGGTCCTAGGGGAGGGAATGAATGGGGGCCACTCCCCATGGGAATCGAGGAGATCTCCTCCTCTGAGTCCCAGTTTCCAACGGGAATAGGGCTCTGCCTGGTAGAACAACATGCAGGAGGAGGTCCATGTGTCCATCTGGGGCAGGGGCTAGAACGAGGAGAGTGAAGCATCTTTCACTGGAACAAAATTTAAGGTGGTGCTAAAAATCTCACTCAACAAGTTAAGTAATATTTTATTTTATTTTTATTTTATTATTTATTTATTTTTTTTAAGATTGTATTTATTTTTAGACAGAGGGGAAGGGAGGGAGAAAGAGAGGGAGAGAAACATCCATGTGTGGTTGCCTCTCACTTGGCCCCCACTGGGGACCTGGCCCACAACCCAGGCATGTGCCCTGACTGGGAATCAAACTGGCAACCCTCTGGCTCGCAGCCTGCGCTCAATCCACTGAGCTACACCAGCCAGGGCACAAGTTAAGTAATATTTTAATAGATCAAAGTGAATACAAGAAGTCCATGATGAACAAAATTTTATAATAGATGGAGATAGGATCAGGGACAGTGCTGTGCAGAGATTACTGGAGCCAGAGGTAAAAGGAAAAATCAAGAATTCTGATCCTGTCTTTGTGCCTCATTCACCCTAGTCCTGGTGGCCCTGTAGACCGGAGGGGAGCCCTGGGATGCTGTGGGGATGGCTGTCCATGAGATTCCACCCGATGCCCACCTGGTCTGGGAATGGCCTTGATTCAGCATTACAAATCTTGAGTTTGTCTCTCTGATTCTCCTACTGATTGTGCTTGGAGGAGGGGAACTTGTGCTTTTATTTAACAGTCTTCTGCCCATTTTATCCAGCAGGAGGGTAAGCTCAGAGAGGTTAAGTAACTCACCCAAGGTCACACAGCTAGAAACTGGGGAGGGCTCCAAGTCCAGTACATATTTTCACTATCCTGTGGTTGGGTCCAGATCAATGTAATTATGACCCTTCACCATGGGGAAGTGTATACAGACTAACTGCAGAGCAACTTCACCCAGGAATTCAGCGGCCAGCCAGAGAGGCTGATTCCCTTTTAAAGCTTGGAGTTGGTGGTACAGGCTAGATCCACTTTGAACCAGAGGAATGTCATGGCTGGCCAGCATTTCCCTTAGGGTCTGTCTGGGATTTGTGACCTTCTAGGGTAGGACTTTTTCCCAGGAAGCCACTCTGATTACCCCTGGCTGCCCCGTTTTCTTTTCCTGGCTCCCTCGCCTAGGGCTCCTCCTTTCAACCCAGAACTGTCCATTCAGGGCTGGAAGTTTCTCTGTCCAGGTCTGTCTCCCTGAGACTAGGAGATGTCGAGTCCTCTTAGAGTGCCCAGAAATGCCCAGCACAGGTGGAGGACCAAGTGGGTGGCAGGGAGGGATTGCTGAGTACATGAAAGGCTTGTCTGAGGATGTGGGGTCCATTTGGGATCGGGCTGTGAAACACACGCGCACACATATGTAAACACGCAGGCTCCTGGGCTGGGCTGGGCTGGGCCTGGAGGAAGCAGGAAGGCTGAGGCTCCAAGGGTGAATCACCTCCACCCCTACTTTTCTCCCACTGTATGAGGCCACCTGCCAGAGGAGGTCAAGGCCCCTCCAGGTTGCAGACAGACTAGGGGTCTTGTGAGAGTAGCCACTGTTCAGGGCCTGGAGACAACTCTAGCGGAAGTAGCATTGGCACAGACAGGCAGAGCCCTGAGCCCTGGATCTGAAGGGAGGCTGGGACCAGAGCCAGAGGCCAGAGGAAAAGGAGCTTGGAGAAGGGCTGGGCTTGAAGCCAAGGTCAGAGTTAATAATATTCAGTTTGGTAGCAGTAATATAATAATAATGAAGACCTTGGTAATTAATAGTAATAATAATAATTGCTGTGTGCAGGGCTTTGAGCTAAGATTTTAAAAATCCTCACCTGAGGTTATGTTTTTATTGATTTTAGAGAGAGAGGAAGAGGGGGGGAGAGAGAGAGAGAAAGAACATTGATCAGTTGCCTCCCAAACGCTCTGAACAGGGATCAAACCCACAACCTAGGTATTCGCCCTGACTGGGAACTAACCTGCAACCTTTTGGTGCACGGGGACAACGCTCCAATCAACTGAGACACCCAGACAGGGCTAAGCTAAAATTTTATATGCGTGTGTTTTTCATTTGGCTCTGGGTTTTGTTAAGAGATGTACAGCAGGAGTCAGCAAAGCTATCAACTTGGAAAAAACAATGTTTTTTTTTCCTCAAGGTGAAATTTATCTTACATAAAGTGAACTAATTTTAAAGTATACACTGCTGTGGCATTGAGTATATTCACAATGTTGTGTAACCACCACCTCTACCTAGTTCTAAAACATTTTCACCAACCTGAAATAAAGCACTGTACCCAGTAAGTAGTCATTCTCCAGTACTCATTTGTCCCCGGCAATCACTGACCCACTCTCTGTCTCTGTGTGTCGCGGTCCCGTTCGGTGGGACCGTGTGTCATTGTGGAATGCTTGTCCTATGTCTCCAGACAAGTGATGAACAAATTCACGTGGACTAAAGGAATCTGGTGGAGAAAAAGGGATGCGTAGCCGATTTCTAAATGATAAAGAGATGGCCTGGACCCCATACCTGGACAGGCTTTTATTGACACTCTAGGTACGTTATGTCCAGGATGGTTCTCATTAACTATGCACAGGTTCACTTTGGGTGGATACCTTTTACAGATAACAAAGGAAAGATGTTGCCAATTACTTCAAAGAGAAAGGTCATTTACAAATGTAAAGGAGAGAAAGCTGAGCTGTTTACACTCATACTTGGAAAGTCTAGCACAGGTCACAGTAAACTTCTGCTGTCTCCATCCCAGGTGACGGAGTTTTTGCAAGAGCAAGTTTCAAAGCGGCCCAGGAGCAATGCATGCGTGATTCCCCACGGGAGACCCATTAGTGGATGTTCCCTGCGCGCCACGCACGTCTGTCTGTGTTCAGAACCAGAGCTGAGCCACTAGATCACATCGCACACGGGTAGGTTCCCTGTGGATTTGCCTCTTCTGGACATTTCATATAAACAGGATCATGCAATATGTGACATTTTCTGTCTGGCATTTATTTTTATTTTTACTTTTTAATCTTCACCTGAGGACATTTCTTTTCATTGCTTTTAGAGAGAGAGGAAAGGAGAGAGGAAGGGGGAGAGAAACACTGATGCGAGAGAGAAGCATTGATCGGTTGCCTCAGGTTGCCTCCTGTATGTGCCTGCACAGAGGATCAAACCTGGAACCTAGTCATGTGCCTTGACCAAGAGCCGAACCCGTAACCTTTTGTCTAGGGGATGATGCGCCAACCAACTGAGGCGCACCATCCAGGGCCTGTCTGGCTTTTATTATTTTACTGAACATAATGTTTTTGTGTTTCATTCACATTATAGTATGAATCAGTGCTTTTTAAAAAAATCATGAATTGATCCTTTTTATGGCTGAATAATATTCCATTGTATGGATATATCGCAATTCGTTTATGTAAAATGAAGGTTTATTGGAATACATCTTTTCCCATTTGTTTATATGTTGTCTGTGACTGTTTTTATGCTATAACAGCGGAATTCAGTAGATTTGACAAAGACCATCTGGTCTGCAAAGCTGAAAATATTTCTTACTGTGTGACGTCTCCTTCCCCCAGCTTTGTGAGACATCGCCGACATATAACCGGCAGTGTGTAAGTTTAAGGTGTACGGTGAGTTGATTCAGTATGTGGACATACTGCAAAATGCTTACCACGGTAAGATTAGTTAACACATTCACCACTTCACAGTTACCTTTTTTGTGTGTGATGAGAACTTTTAAGATCTACTCTCTTGGCAAATTTTAAGCATATAATACTGTGTTGTTAATTACAGTCACCAAGCTGCACGTTAGATTTTCAGAACTTATTTGACTTAAAACTAGAAGTTTGCACCCTATGACCAGCACCTCCCAGGCCCTGGTAACTGCCATTCTACTCTCTGTTTCTATGAGTTGATTTTATTTTTAGATTTCACATGTAAATGAGGTCATACAGTATTTGCCTTGTTCTGTCTGACTTATTTCACTTAGCAATTAGCCCACAACTTCCATTCGTGTTGTCACAAGTGGCAGGATTTCCTTTTTTTCTGATGGCTGAGCAATCTTCATATACATGTGTGTATCTTCTGTATTTATTCACCCACTGATGGACACGTAGGTTGTTTCCATGTCTTGGCTGTTGTGAATAATGTGTCAGTGGACATTGGGGTGCAGACATCTGTTCAGAATAGTGACTTCATTTAGTTCAAATTCATGTGGCCTTTAAAAATTTTTTCAAAATGGGTTTTAATCAAGCTTTATATACAAACTGTCGTACAATTATTTTTATGTGGCCTCTTAATAAAGTTTGCCGTCCCATGCTCAGCCAGCCCACCCAGATTCAGTTCTCAGTCTGTTGCTTACTCGCTGGACCAAGTGGCTTCGCCTCTAGCCTCCATTTTGCCTGTGTCTAAAACAGGACAACAGTACCTACCTCACAGGTCACTGTGAGAGTTAAACTAGCTGAAACCGTGCTAGCATGTGGACAGTGTTTGGTGAGTAAGGAGTCGTTTCTGCCAATCTACCCACCTGCTCCAGCCTCCCCAGCAGAGGTCCAGCCCACAGGATAATCTGTTATGACCAGACTCCCACATTCTGGTCATGTATTATTTCTGAAGCTGGGGCATTTGTCCAACTCCAGGCTTTCCTACTGGCCCTGGCCCCTCAGCAGCCAGCTGGGCCTTAAGGCTGGGCCTTAAGCCAGTCTGGAACCCCAGCCAAATCACTGAAGCCAGGGCAGGCCAGCTCCAGAATTGGCTGAACCTAATTCGCCAAAGGGAAAAGCAAGTCGTGAGGTGAGCAATCAGCCCCGCAGCCTCCACCTGGGGCCATTCTACAGTCCCCAGTGGGCAGAAGTTGACTGAAGTTGTATCTTTCTGGGAGAGTAGAGGTAAGATTTAATCTGTAGGACACCTGGTCCTGGAACAGGAGAGACGGGAGTTTTGTAACTGAGGATATTGGATACTATATCGAAATCATGAGCTCAGCCCTCGGCAGTGTGCTAGAGGCCAAGACCGAGGATGGGGTAAATGGTACCAGATGTTGGGATTCCCTGGCACTTAATTACCCAGCACCTACAGCAGGGGTGTCAAACTCATTTTCACCAGAGGCCACATCAGCCTCCCAGTTGCCTTCACAGGGCTGAATGTAGCTTTAGGACTGTATAAATGTAACTGCTCCTTAACTAGGGGCAAGAAGCTTGGCGCTGCCACCGGGTAGAAATAAGGTGCCGGTCTGGATAAAACAAGGTGGAGGGCCGGATTAGACCTGTAGGCCTTGTGTTTGCCACCTGTGACCTACAGGCTCCTAGCTGTCATCACCTTGTTTCAATAGAATGACACAAGGCAAAGGACTTTAAACATTTTTCTCTAAATACTAAATTTCAAACATATTCAAAATATTGTGTAATGAACCCCCACGTACATCCATCATCCAGCTGACATGTGCCAACTCCTGAGCCATCTTATTTCTCCTGCGACCTCCACCCACTGGTTCTCTTCCGCAGTGTTATCTCTCATTACTGATAATCGTCTAGATCTATTAATTCATTAGAAGCTACAACAGAGTGATATTAGAATGATATTATTTCTTCTTCATTTATTAGCTAGAATACCTCTGGAAAGAGAAGCACCCTTTCATCCACTCTCTGGTCCCCCAATGGTACAATTCACATGGGAAAGGCAAGGTAAATGCTTGGTTCTTCTTTCCCTCTAGTTTCCAAAACAGCTGTTGGGCTTCTTTACATGCTCCCACGGTAAAGAATGAGATTCCTTTCCTATATGCATATTTGTGAACCCATGAATTTACTGAAATGGGTCACTGTGTAATTAAAAAACATCTCACATAACAGAATTAATATTGTAATTATTAATATCAGTCTTTTATTATGATAAAAAATTAACCTCATTCTTCCTTCTCCCCCCTCCATTTAAAAATATCGCTGATGTATTGTACTATAACAAATGCAGTTGAGAGTAACTGAGTCCTTCAGGTGAGGTGATACCACATTACTGTTTTATTGCAGTAAAATATGCGTGACATGAAGTTTACCACTTTCGCCATCTTTAAGTGTACATTTCACTGGCATCGAGTGCAATCTCATCATTGACCAACCATTCACCGTCCATCTCCGGAACTTTTTCATCTTCCAAATTCAAACTCTGTCCCCACTAAATACTAACTTCGCATTTCCCCTCCCCCAGCCCCTGACACCCACCATCTACTTCCTCTCTCTGTGAATTTGACTCCTCCGGGGGCCGTGTATAACTGGAATCATGTTTGTCTTTTGTGACTGGCTTCTTTCACTGAGCAAAATGTCTTCAAGTTTCATCCATGTTGTAGCCTGTGTCAGAATTTCCTACCTTTTTAAGAATAAATAATATTTCATTGTATGGATGGACCGTATCCATATTTATCCATTCATCTGTCGTTGGACATTTGAGTTGTTTCCACTCTGGGCTATTGTGAATAGTGCTGCTATGAACGTGGGTGTGCAAATATGTTTGAGTTCCTGCTGTCACTTATTTCTGGTATATACCCAGAAGTGGAATTGATGGATACTATGGTCACTGTATGTTTAATTTTTCAGGAAACCTCCACACTGTTTCCCACAGCTGCTGCGTGGTACCACATTCCCGCCCGCAGTGCACAAGAGTTCCAATTTATCCACATTCTCACCACCACTTGCTAGTTTCTTTTTTATAATAGCCATCCTAGTGGATGTGAACTGAGGGGATTATTATTTTCTGGCTGTGTATAGAGAGTGCTCTACTCTCCACAGTGATACATGCTGTGGTGGGTTGGGCTTGGGCCAGCGTCCCCATACATACAGAACTGAATAAATAAGGTGGGTCTCTGAGAAGTCTGGTTTGCCTTGATGTGGAAAGGGAGATGGGGAGCATGGAGATGCACATTATAACCAGGGCTGTGTTCAGTCCTGTGCTGCTTCTAGTCTGGAATGCTGGCAGGTAAGGCAGCTTTCAAGATGGTCATTTTCAGGTAGATGATGCCTGGTGGGCTTGGAGAGCCTTCTATACCATGTCTTCCCACTGGGCACCTGGTATCTCCTGAGCCCAGGCAGGAACTCCTGGTGCAGGAAGGCTTACTCTAGCCATTGGCCTTTTCACCAGCTGTGCATATTCTGGGTCCGTGGGAATAGAGCTGTGGTTGCTCCATGCTGTACCTCTCTCCTCTTTTTCATCATCGCTCTCTAATGGTGGGTCTGGTAAGTTAAGCCTCGGGGCCTGGATCCAAGCCTGGATATCAACTACATCTTTTTCATCCCCCACTGGTGCCAGCTCCACCTCCTCTGGTTCAGGATCTTGGTTCCAGGGCTGGTAGGAGTAGCCAGCTGGACCTGCCCTGGTTTCCTCTTGCTCTTCCTCAGACTCCTCACTGCTCCAATCCCCAGTGCCTTCTGTAGGGCCCTGATGCAGCTCTAGTTCCCCAGTCTGATTGTGGAAGATATGCTCAGGGCCCATGATGTCTCCCCCTAGAACTACTGTTGCTATCTGGTCAGGCGCCACTCAGACCCCAGGGCCCAACCCCTTGTTTTTAAAATATGATATTATTTTAGAATTATGTAAGGTATTTACATGGTTTCAAAGTCAAGTCTACAAAACAGAGTATACAGAGAGATATCTAGCTTCTATTCCTGTTCCTTCCACCATGTTTTTTGCCTCTTCCTGAGGCCACCATTTATAATTTTTCATGGTCTAGCTTTTAATTAAAATAAATATATATATGAATCCAAGTTGCTGTTTTTCCACTCAACACTGTTTCTAGTATACAGAGATCTTTCTTATTCCTTTATACAGCTGCATAGTACTCCAGAGTGTGACTGTGCCATGGTTTATTCACCTGTCCCCTATTGATGGACATACAGGATATTTACAGCTTTTTGATACTTTAAATAGTGTTGCTATGAAAAGCCTTGTTCATTCATCTTTTCTTATTTTTGCAGAAGACTCATTGGGATATATTCCTGCAACTGTATAAATTCATATATAATTTTGCCAGATAGCACCCATTTTCCTCTCCACTAGTAAAGTATTCAAGTGTGTAAAAAATTAACAAACTTTTTCATTTTCGTATATCACTTTGCATTACCACTAGTAAAGAATGCATGTATGTAAAATACTCACAAGCCTTTTCTTTGAACGGGTGGACTCCTATTTATTTTTCAAAACCCACCTCCTATATTCCCCTTTCTAGGAGGCCTTCACTTCTTTGGATTTCTCCGCTTGGCTTTCCCAGCTCCAGGCTCCTTTCTGGGCTTGGTCCGGACTCTGAGAGGCTGGGAGTGTCTATGTCCAATTACATACTCTCCAGACTGGGAGCTCCTTGAGTGCTGCCTGCAGAGCTGAGTCTCCTTGGGGCATCTGCATAAGGCTGAGCACAGAGAAGTGACAATATCAGAGGATTTTCTCTCTAAACCAGGGGTGTCAAACTCATTTTCACCGGGGGCCACAGCAGCCTTGCAGTTGCCTTCAAAGGGACAAAATAATTTTAGGACTGTACAAATATAACTACTCCTTAACTGTTAAGGAGTTAAAATTACATTCAGCTCTTTGACGGCAACCATGAGGCTGATGTGGCCCCCGGCGAACATGAGTTTGATGCCCCTTAAGCTCTGGGCCTGCCTGGCTGGCTACTCCTGGGCCAGGGGGAGAGAACCAGGTCAGGCTGTCCAATATCCTGGGTTCTGCTACCTGCCCTCTTGCTGAGTCACCTGTGTCCAAGGGTGGTGACTTCACTGTGGGCGTGTGTCACCTGCACGGCTCTCTGGCAGAGGAGGGGAACCTGCTTGAGGTCAGGGAGATCCCACGTACAATTCAGGTTTCCAGAACATTTTCATCACCCCAGATGGAAACCCAATATTGGTTAAGTAATCACTCCCCGTTCCCTCCTTCCCTCTGCCCCTGGCAACCACCAATCTGCTCTGTCTTTAAGAATTACCTACGCTGGGCATTTTATATAAAAGGAATCATACAATGTGTGTCCTTTTGTGTCTAGCTTGTATCACCCAGCATAATGTTTTCAAGGTTCATTCATGTTGTGGTGTAAGTGATTCACTCCGTTTTGCGGCTTCATTTTTTTTTTTAGTCTATAGGATTTTCTATGTACACTATCATGTCACAATGACATTGCAAACAATGACAGTCTTACTTCCCCCTTTCCAATTTCTATGCCTTTTTATTTCTTTTTCTTATCTAATTGCTGTGGCTAGGACTTCCAAAACTATGTTGACCCTTTTTATCGCTGTATAAGGGACCAGGGTTGTTTCTACTTTGGGCTAATGTGACTAGTGATGCTATGTACCTGTGTGTACATGTTCTTGTTTGAGTACCATTTTCAATTCTTCTGGGTCTATGTCTTGGAGAGAAATTGCTGGGTCATGTGATAACTATACATTTAACTTTTTAAGGAATTGCCAAAGGTCCACCATTTATTTTTACACACTTAATATCTCTGATGTCTCCCAAAGCCTGTAAGGAGAGAATTCTAAGTCGAGGATTCTAAGTCCCCATTTTGCAGCTGAGGAAACTAGGGTTGAGAGAGGAGAGGTGGTCCCACACCATCCTAAGGCTAATGATCATAAGAATAGCTCCCATCTGCTTAATGACCACTGGGTGTCAGATACTTGCTATAGAAGATCTTAGGCTTGGGTCCCAAAAGCCTCACCATTGCTGGAATCTGACAGATCTGGGTTTAGCTCCCAACTTGGGCAAGTGAGTTCCTTCTTCCAAGCCACCATTTCTCTATCTATAAGGGACCATGATCAGAGTCGCTGCCTTATTGTGGAGAGCGACCATAGCAATGTAGGCAGAGGATGATGCCTTTGATTTGCAGATGGATCAAACAAACAAAAAAGTGGCCGGCTGACATTCAGAGGGGTGGAGTAACTTGCCAAAAGTCACACAGCAATTGGTGACCTAACCTAGCCTGCAAGCATTTTTGAGAAGTTTCCTGAAGCTTCACCCCTCTGGGACCTAGAGAGAAGGGGAGATTCCTAGGACAGGTCCCCTGCTTTGTTGCTTTGTGGTTTTGCTCTTTGGGGAGCTGACCTTCGACTACACAGAATCTTGCTGAATCAGACTGGCTGGCCTGTGGTCACAAACCACAACAACCGGTCCCCTGTTGGAAGTCACTTTTGACCCAACTCACTCATTTCTTTTCTTTCTGGTACAGTTTATATCAGCACAGCCGGAGGCAGGCTGACTTCCTGGGCCCCAAACAGGCCTGGGCCAGGTACTTCCTTGCCCCCAGGTGTTGGCTACAGCTGGCTCCTCTGCTTGGATCACCCTTTCTCTTTTCCTTTCATTTCTACCTTGTATACACTAGAACCATCATGATCTGGTTTCACCAGACCCTCTGAGCTTCTCTCCTAGTGGGTTCCCCACTCTAGCCCACTGGTCTCTTACTCCTTGAGGATGCCACCCTCATTCAGCCCCAGGGCCTTTGCACTTGAGGCTTACTTTGCTTGCAATGCTCCAATTCAGGTCTTCCTATATGATTCAGGGATTACTTAAACATTACTTCCTCTTAGAAGCCTAGCCCTGACCACCTTATCTAAATTAGGTTCCCAGTCCCTTCCTGTGAACTCATCCTATTTGCTAATCCTGGGCAGTTGAGATTTTGCCTGTCTGCCTTCCTCTACAATGATCTGACCATCAGGATTTCTGGCCCAGGTGCGAGAGGAGTTACTTCCCAGGTGGAGGACAAGGTCCTCATGCCTTGGTCCTCCTAGCTCTCTATTCCTTCCCTGCAGCACCCTCACTTGCCACACTTTATAGGGGAACACCTCTCCATCTCTCTCCTTAGTTTCTGAGGACCTGGGCCTCTCCTCCCTGAACCCAACCCAAGGCTGTCCCAACACCCATCTGGCTCTCCATTGCTATTGCCCTTTTCCTCCCTCAGGACTTCTCTCCTTTTTGTACATTTCCCCCTACCCCCATCCGCCTTCCCCTCCTTACCTCCCCCCTGCCCCATTTGCTACCTTTCTCTCTATTCCCTTTTCCTAAAAAAAAAAACAAACAACAACCCCAAATTGCCCTGACTGGTGTGGCTCAGTGGATTGAGTGCCAGACTATGAAGCAGGGGGTCGCTGGTTCAATTTCCAGTCAGGGCACACGGCTAGGTTGCAGGCCAGGTTCCCCGGTGCTGGGAGCGCAAGAGGCAACCACACTGATGTTTCTCTCCCTCTCTTTCTCCCACCCTACCCCTCTGTCTAAAAATAAATAAATAAAGTCTTTAAAAAAAAGACCCAAACATTTATTGGTGAGAGAAAGAGAGAGAAACATTAATGATTGGTTGCCTCTCATATACTCCCTGACCAGGATTTAAACCTGCAGCCCAGGTATTTACCCTGACTGGGAATCAAACAACCAGACTTCTGGTGAATGGGACAATGCTCCAACCACCTGAGCCACACTGGCCAGGGCTCTATCCCATTTTGCCTTTTCTCTTGTTCTCCATTGAGAAGTACCAGTCTAATGTGACCCACACCAAAAACCTTGTGGTCACCTGTGACTTTTCTTCTCTCTGTGAATAGATAAAAAATAAATAAGTAGATAAACAAATAAATGGAGCCACCTTAAAATGGAACCAGAGCTGCCATTCCAGAGGAACTGCCTTGCACATCTTTATACCTCAGATATTTGGAATGTTGAAACAGCAAAATGACCTTTGGGCTGGGCCTAAAGCAACCTTGTACCCCAAAGACCTGTGCAAAGATGCTGAGAAAGTAGATATGTCGACTACTGGCCTGATGACTACTGGACTTAAAGTTAAAAACATTGTTTAGAATTAATATCACTATATTAATGTTACCTGCACCAGTGGAAATGCCTTCCTCCCATTGATGTAATTGTTCTTCCCTTTCTCATAAATACCCCTGTATTTGTTTCCTAATCGGAATATTATCTGGGCTTCTCCCTAAATTAATGATTCCCAAATAGCTATTCTTATTGATCTCAAAAAAGCTTTTGTTGCCTCTCACATTGAAAGACCTTTTTATTTTTAGATTAATATCTCACAACCACATCCAATTTGTCAGCAGATCCCATCAGCTCCACCTTTAAAATAAATTCCAAATTCCACCCCCCTTCAGAACTCTCAGCACCTCTGTTGCTGCTGTTCAGGTCCAAGGCTGCAGCCACCTCCTGCTGCTCTTGTGCCCCCTTCAGTTGGTCCACAATATTGCAGCCCGAGGGAGTCTGCTAAAACCTGAGTCAGGCCCCATCCTCCTGGACTCAGACCATCTGTGGCTCCCACCTTTCACAGAGGCCTATGTCCAAAAGATGGAGGTTGGACTGCTGAGGGTGGAAGACCATTCAGACTTCAGCCATCTTTGATGTCCAAAACCTTAGGGCCTCCCCGCGGCCCTTCAGGCCCCCATGGTCTGTGCTGTCACCTTCCCACCCTCATGTCCTCCCACTCTCCCCCTGCTTACTCTGCTCCAGCCTCCCTGGTCTCTGTGCCCCACACCTGGAATGCTCTTCCTCCAGACATCCTCCCTCCCTTTTGGTGTCTGCTCATATCACCTTCTCAGAGAGCCCATCCTCACCTCCATGTCTTGCTGGACTTTCCTCCGTAGTACGTATCATATAGAACACCCCCTTTGTTATGTGTTTTTTAGTTGTGCTTTATGTAATTTCCAGAGAGCAGAAATGTGACCCATTTTTTTCAGTGTAAACCACACTCTCTGAACTTGATGTTTGTTGGAGGAATATGTGCTCTCCGCCTGCTGAGGCTGATGGAAAAACAGGGTATGCTAAAGACCCTGCCTATCCACATAGAGCTCATAGCCTCCATCCAGGTACAGTCACTAAACAAATCATCCCAAGAACAATTTTGCTGAGACTGAGGATGCACAGGAGATGTGGCTACATCAAGTATGGGCTTGAACTCAGCCAGCTGAGAGAGGGGGAAGCCCTCAGAGAAAATGGCTCTTGAGCTGAGACATGCAGGATAAGTAGGAGTTGGCTGGGCAGGTGAGAGGAAAAAGAATTTTAAGCAGAGGGAACAGCATATGCAAAGGTGGCAGAGATGGCCTTGGTGGGTTTGGAAAAAATGGCCCCAAGTGGCTGGTTTGTGGGCCTTGAGCAAGAGAGTGGTGAGTAACGAGTTGGAAGGGGCAGTTTGCTCGCCCATTCACCCCACACCTCTGAACTGCTCTGGTCTGTGCTTCAAATCTCTGATGTTTCCTGTCTTGTCTCTGCCCTTCTGCTCCATATTTTATATCCCAGGAGGATGACTTGCCTGGACCATTCAACAGGTTCCTTTGCCTTGTGGCTTCTGGTTGGGTCCAGCCAATGGGGAGCTGCAGCAGTCATTGGAGGGAGGGAGGAGAGGGAGGTCAGGGTGTCTGTACCTCACCTCCCCTCTTTTATGGTCCATACAGGCTGGCTGTGTTCCCGGACGGAAGGTTCACAGCTCCTGACAGGCAGTCTTGCCCACATAGCCCTATCTGCTTCAGGCTCCAGTAACTATTAATACTATGGCCTCTTGGGCCCAGGCCTGAGCCCCCAGGGCTGTGATGGGCCTGGCTGTTCCTAGCCCCTAAGATGCTGCACCCTCTCTTTGAAAATAGTGCTTTTATCAAACTTTATTCAAATTACCCCATTTGAGTGCTCTGTTTCCTGCCAGAACTCCCTCTTTTTATTTTTTATTGAAGTGATATTCACATCATATGAAGTTACCCATTTTAAAGTGTACAATTCAGTGGTATTTAGTACATCCACTGTTGGGCGACCATCAGCTCTGTCTAGTCCCAATTCTTCTCATCACCTCAAAAGGAGGCCTCATACCCCTTCCCCCTGAGTTTGGGCCTCACACTTCATTTCTCCCCCTAGACGGCCCCTGGCAACCACCAATCTACTTTCTGTCTCTATGGATTTGCCTGTTTGGGACATTTCATATCAATGGAATCACACGCTATGTGTTTTTTTTTTTGCCTGGCTTCCTTACTCAGCATGCTTTTTGAGGCTGATCCACATTGTAGTGTGTGGGTGCTTCACTCCTTTTTTATTTATTTATTTATTTATTTATTTATTTATTTATTTATTTATTTATTTATTTAGAGAAGGGAAGGGAAGGAGAAAGAAAGGGAGAGAAACATCAGCGTGCAGTTGCTTCTTGCGCTCCCCCTGCTGGGGACCTGGTCCACAACCCAGGCATGTGCCCTGACTGGGAATCGAATCAGCGACCCTTTGGTTCACAGGCTGGCACTCAACCCACTGAGCCACACCAGCTGAGGCTGCTTCATTCCTTTTTATAGTTGAGTAATATTCCATCATGTGGATGGACAACATTTCTTTATTCTCTCACCCGTTGACCGACACTTGACTGTTCCCACGTTCTGGCGATTGTCAGTGGCACTGCTATGAGCACACATGCACATGCATCTGTCGGAGTCCCTGTTTTCAGTTCTTTTGGCTATATACTAGGGGTGGAATTGCTGGGCCATATAGTAATTGTATGTTTCTGTTTTTGAGGAACCACCAAACTGTTTTCCATAGCAGCTGTGTCATTTTATGTTCCCATGAACAGTGTATGATGGGATATCTCTCTCTCTCTCTATCTCTGCCTCTGCCTCTGCCTCTAAAAGTCTGCTGCTAGCTTCTGGAGCCCCAAGAGAAGCCCTTCCCTCACCCCAGCCATGCTCCACCTTTTTCCACTTCCAGATGTCTTTCTGGTACCATCTTCTTAATCCAGCCACTACCTCCACTTCTTATCCTCCCACTCTGACTTTAGTTCATAGGGACCTTGGCTGACACCAGGGTGAGTACTCTGGTGACCTGCTAATCCCATAATCCTGTCCCTTTCTGGGGCTTTGGCTCCTTGACCTCTGGGCACAGGTGATGATACCTATTGCTGCTCTTCCTCAACTTTCCAGATGTGGCTGTCTCCTCCTCCAGGGCCACGCCTCTGCCTGTCCTCTCCCCAATGCACTGCTGGCTCCCCGCCCTCCTCGATGTCCTCCTCCGTCCCTGGGTGACCTCATTGACCCACTCTAGGGCATCCACTGTGTACCCAATCAGGTGACTCAGAGACACCGAGCCCTGCTGCTTCCTGGGTGTCTCACTGAAAGGCCCACAGGCCTTTTAGAATCAAGGTAACCCGGAGTGTCCCAACCTCGACATTGTTGACATTCAGGGCCAGATCACTCTCTGGGGTGGGACATCTTACACACTGTAGAGCATTTAGCAGCATCCCTGGCCTCTACCAACTAGATGCCAGTAGCACCTCTGCCTCCACAGTATGACAACCAAATCATCTCCAGCCATTGCCAGATGTCCCCTAGGGGGAGAATTTGCCCTGGGTGAGACCCTCCCAGATTGCCCAAGTCAAATGGCAGACTTGAAGTTCTGAAGTTTGTCCAGATTAAGCTGTGTGCCAAGCAGGAGGTTGAGCCCCCTGTAACCACCACCTCATCTTGTGATCCTCTCCTCTGTTTTATCTGTATGGGATGGAGGTTCACACTGGTCATGGGACTTGACTAAGGAAGCCTACTTGCAGTGACTGCTCATCCCCAGGCCCTTTAACTTGGTTCTCCTTCTGTCTCTGAGGGCAGAGAAACTGGGCTGACACCCTCTTCTCTCCTCTGCTCCCTGGAGCCTCACATCCAGCCAGTCACTAATGAGGATGTGCCCCACATCCCTAAAAAATTCACACCCTTAAAAAATTCAGTAAGCACTAACGTGTTTTAGTGTCTGTCATGAGGAAGTAACCGCTTGAGCTAAAGCCGACCTCACTAATGTGTTTTAAAACAAATCAATCAAAAGGGGGAATCTTCCCATGTTCAAACACCATCTGTGGCTCCCCATTGCCCACCAGATCAACCCTCAGCCACTGGGATTGGCCTTCAAGGCCCTTCACATCCACCCCTGCAACCCTCTAGCCTCCTTGACTCTCACACCCCTAAGCCAGGAAAAGCCATCTGCTCAGCCATACCCTTGGGTTTCTCTGTGCCTGAGCCCCACCCCCTCTCCCACACCTGATGAAATCCAACCTCTCCCTGAAGTACCAGCTCAGATGTCACATCCTTCACGTAGCCTTCCCTGGCCTCCCTTCTGCCTCCTCCAAGCAGCAAAGCTTCAATTATTTGTGTCACCTCTTCTTCACCTGGAAACGCTGCCCCTCCCACTCTGGCCAAGGGCCAGCACCAAGTGAGGGAACATTATTGAAATGAAGAGTCCAAGTTTACCACCTGCTAGGCTAAGGGGGCATCTTACACTTGTTTTTAAAGTCTCTCTCCTAAGTTGTGAGCCCTTTGCTTCTTGTTCTCTGGAATTTGGGAAAAATTGGTGCTCTAATATTTCCAAAACTCAAATTTAAAGATCTGGAGCTTCTTTTTCCATCTTTGTTAATGCAGACATAGGGTGTCTGATTCTGAAATTTTAACCATTCACAATCCTCTGTTACCACGTTTGTCCTATCTATGGATTATGTTTCTATTACTTAATTAATAGTTTTCTTTCAGTAGTCTTCTGTTTAAACCTTATTTATTTAAAAAATTTATATCACTGTCATACCATCGAGAATGTGTTCTTTACTTATCAAACCAAATCTCATTTAACATAAATATACAAAATAGAAAATGTTCCTGTCTAAAATTACCAGGCTTAACGGCTGAGGATACTTGTATCAGACTTTGGGAACCAGCCACAGTATTTTCTGTGAGGTTCAGACTTGTGAAAATTCATTCATTCATTTATTCATTCATTCATTCAACATCTATTCTCCTCCTTCAGCTTCACTGAGGTACAACTGACAAAGAAAAATTACATATTTAAGGTGTAAAATAGGATTCAATATTCATTCTCATTATTTGGGTTTCAACAAGGAGGAGACATAGCACTCAACCTCGAACAGCAGCATCCCCTCTGCCCCATCACGTTAGACCCCGCTTCACCGATGGAAGTTTCCTGAAAGAGATGCTTCTCTGTTTTCTGTTTTTCCCACTTAAGTCCCCGATCCATGAGGACAGGGACTTAGTTTTTCTTTACTCTCTGCTGTACTCTCCTGCTTGGAGCACAGTGGCCACTGGTACAGATTTATTATGAGCTGAGCACTACCCAGACCCACACCAGCTGGTCCTGGGGTCCCACCTCCATGGAGACCCTAGTCTCAGGGGGAGACAGAGCCAGGCTAACACAGGACCTGCCTGACTGAAGGTTGCACTTGGATGGGTTGAAAAGCCACCGCTTTCTCTGAACTGAGGTGGGCAGAGCACGGGGTTAGCAGTTGGGATTTGCTGGTGAGAGAAAAGCCTGAAAACTCCATTGGTTGTTAGGAATAGCAGTCAGCACTTACCTAGCACCTACTATGTGCTAAAATACAGAAGTGCTTCTTACACCTTGAAGCAGGGTTTCTCAACCTCGGCACTGTTGACACCTGGGGCAGAGTTACAGTCTGTTGTGTGAGGTTGTCCTGTGCACAGGAGGGTGTTTAGCAGAATCCCTGACCTCTACCACGAGATACCCGTAGCATCCCCACCCCCAGGTGTGAGGACCTAAGTTGTCTCTAGACATTGCCCAATCTCCCCTCCCCGGGGGGTGGGGGGTAGGGGGAGGGACAATTGCCTTAAGTGAGACACTGTAGTAAAGTGTTACAACAACCTTCTGAGGTTCACAGTGAGTATGTGATGGAGTTATTTGAACCCTCTGATTCCAGAGTCCACCCTCTAACTGCTATGTGACATGGCTTTGCTTTTGGACTTGGCCCCCAGGCTCTGAGCACTGAGAGCTCAGCACTGCTCTGGACCTGCTTCACCTCTTGGCCCATCCACTAAGCCACAGGTGGCAAACACAAGGCCTGAGGGCCGAATCTGGCCCTCCACCTTGTTTTATCCCGCCCGGCACCTTGTTTCTACCCAGCGGGAGCACCAAGCTCCTTGCCCCTAGTTAAGGAGCAGTTACATTTGTACAGTCCTAAAGTTACATTCGGCCCTTTGAAGGCAACCACGAGGCTGATGTGGCCTCTGGTGAAAATGAGTTTGACACATCGGTTCAAATCCCACTGCCTGACCAGCCCCGAGGGCAGACATCCGATCTGGTTTGCTCATCTGCCAGGCATTAAGTCTATAACAGTATCCAGAATTTATTATTGATGAATCATAAGACTTTGGAATAACCATACTGGCCAAAAATATCTGCACTTCCTTTCCTCAGCTTCTTTATGGTTTATTTACTGTAGTTTTTTTTCTTTTTTAAAAGCATTTAAAATTTTTTAAAATTGATTTTAGAGAGAGGAGGGAAGGGACAGAGAGAGAGAGAGAGATTGACTTGTTCCACTTATTCATGCAGTCATTGGTTGATTCTTGTAGGTGCTCAGACCCGGGATTGAACCCACAACCTTAGTGCATCTGGACGATGCGCTAACCAACTGAACTACCTGGCCAGGCCTTGTTTACTATGGTTTTAGCTTTTGAACTCATTGTTTTCTCATAGCTTCAGGCTTCTCAGTATCTGGCCAGTCCCTGCCCAAACTCAGGCAGTCATACCTCTCCTTGAGCCTTCAGCATATGCCTCGGTTTCCTCAGATGGGCCTGCAACAATAGTTGGTGCCTTTGCTCTGTAGTCTCCTGTGTCTTTTTTTCCCCCCATTTGACAGATATTTCCTGGGCATCTGTTTTGCTCAGCCATGAGAAGATGATGGGGAGCCAGAAGCCAGCTGTGAGTTCTCCCATCTGCCTGCCCACTTGCCCAGGTCAGCCAGCCAGCCACCCACTGACCCAAGAATGGTATGTCTTTATTACATCCGGAGGTGGGGCTGATCTTGTCTGGACACATCTGGAGCAGATGGGCTGGCCAACGACAGCAGTAGGATCAAGGGAGGGTCAAGGTGGTTGGCATTGGGTGGGTGGATTGGGAGGAGCAGAACCAGAGTCTAGAGCTGCTTGTTGAGGCCAGAGGTCTTCCTGGAGGGAAGAGCCAAGAGCCCCCAGGTTGGGGGGTGGGGGTTGGACACAGGATCCAGATGGAGCATAAAGGCTGGCTCAAAACGGCTGGTGGAGCCTGAGGATTCCTGGTGGACCCAGAGGAGGCTCCTGGAGGGCCCTGGTGAGTCAGAGCTGCTGGCTTAGGGACCTCTGTCCAAACTTGGCACAGGTCCTGAGGTGGGAGCCACGAAGAGTGCGGGTTTGGAAGAAGGGTGTTTAGGGAGGAGGGCAAGAGGGGGACGTGGGTGCTAATGGGAACCAGTCTGGAGCAGGGGTGCAAGGAGCCTGGCGTTTGCCATTTCTGGATGTCCCAGGCTTTGTCTGGGTGTCCGCATGTCTCTTTCTCTGTCTCTCTGAGTCTCTCTCTCCATCTCTCCATCTGTCATTCTCTTCAATTCAGTCTCCGCGTCTTTTCTCTTCTGTCACTCTCCTCGTGCCTCCCTGACTGTCTCTAGTTCTCTCCGTCTCTGCGGGCAGCACCTAGGTCCCCGCCCAGAGGCGGGGGGGCGGGCCTCGCCTCACCGCCGGGCGGGGTTAAAGGGCTGCACCGCGGGACGGCGTGGTCAGAACCGAAGTGGCGGCGCCGGTGGATCCGGATTCAGGGCCTGAGGCCGAGACTCGAGGGGTGAGTACAGCCGGAAATGTGTGTGTGTGCGCGCGTGTGTGCGTGTGCGTGTGTGTGTGTTGCAGGGGGTCGAGGTGGGGGTAACCCGAGAGAGCCCTGCTCTGGAATCCGAGGTGTACGGGATCCCGGGCTGACAGGGCAAGTGCGAGTGTAGGCGCGCCGGGGGCCTCCTGGGTCTCAGGACCCAGGACAGAGCTACATGTCCAGGACACTCAGGTTAGGGGGATAAGGCTGTACTCCAGATGGTCCCTGCGTTTGAGCGCGGATTTTTCTGTGCGCATCGAGCCCTAGGAATATCCTTCCTGGGTGTCCCTGGTGGGCAGGGTCCTCAAGAAGACCTCCCCCTGCCCCCACCCTGGCCCTCCAAGCAGGACATCTCAGAGGGATCCAAGCGCTGCCCTGTGACGCTTCCTTAGGGCTGATTGAGGTCAGTGGAATTTCATTGTCTTAAAAGAGGGGCACCGGATGGACTTGATGTTCTGCTCTGGCTGCCTTCAGGTCTCTCTGCCTATCCATGACAGCCACAGCACCGCTGACTGCTCCTCTGTGGAAACGATGCCCTCCTGGGCCACCAGAGTGAGAGTTGTGTGAGGTCCTGCCGTTGATCCTAGCTGATGTTTGTTGGATACTGGTGCCACAACGCTCTCTGATGTGCCAGGGGCCAGGCTCTCACCCCTTGGATTGTTCCTGGACCAGAGGAGGTGGCTGAGGCCCACCAGCTGGGGAATATCAGGCTGGAGGTGGGAGGAAGACAAGGGGGACAGTGGGTAAGCTGGGATTTGAACAAGCCAGCCTTGTGTAACCCCAACATGGCCCCGGCCTCTCTGTATAGCTCAGCTTGGGTTTCTAAGTGGTAACATTAGCTCTGGGCTGGTGGCTGGTGGTGACCTGGGTTGATATCTGCAGAGGGGCTTGGATGACTCAGGAGTCATTCACAAAATGTGACCCTTCCTCTCCTCTCTGGCAAGACTTGGGCCCGATTCTACAAATCCCAGGTGGCTGGGTAACAATACTGAGTATGATAGTGGCACCAACAGCAATAAGAGGTACCTCTGATCAAGGGCTTACTGTGTGCCAAGCACCGAGCTAAGCACATTAAAAATTCTGTGTTGTCATCACAGTTTCATGAAGTAGGTACTATGGTTCCTGTCTTACTGAGGAGGAAATGGAGGCTCAGAGAGGTACAGACACTAGCCTGAGGTCACACAGCAGAGCTTTATAGAATCCTCTCTGGGGAGTCTCACATTTAAGCCTGGCCGGACAGTGCTCAGAGACAACGGCAGCCCTGGAATAATGTAGATTACTACTGGTGGTTTTTAAACTTCTTTTTCTGCCAGGATCTCCTACAATATGCCCAAAGCTGCAGTGAGACTCCCCTCTCCCCACGCCAGTTTGTCAACTTGGCCTTCCCATCAGAACTGCCCCCGAAGTTCTTTCTCAGAACTCCAGAAATTTGGGGTAAGCTCCCTCTCAGCTCAGGCCTTCTAGGGCCTGGCACTTTGGCAGAGTACGAGTCTTGGTTGGGGCAACGCTTTGGCATAGAGGGGGTCAAGGAGGTGCCATGAGCCAGGATGGGGGCAGATCGTCTTGACTACAGGCTTAGAGAGGGAATGGAGAGCAGAATTGGGGTGTGGGGCAGTGGGACCAGTGTCATGCGCTTGGCTGTCAGGCTAGTGAGCCCCAGCACCTGCGGTTCAAAGAGGCACATAGGAGGTTTCTGGCAGGTCAGGGTCTCTGTCCCACATTCCTTCTTAGGAGCCCACACACCTTGTATGACAAGTCCTTGACTGGCGGCTGGGCTAACCTGACAAACCAGAGCTCCATGGGCGTGGGCCTTGGAGCCACTGGCACCTCCATCTCCAGATAATTTGGGGCCTTAGCAGGGCTACCTGCTAAGCTACCTCTGCCAGGGCAGGGCTGCTGGGTGTCCTGCCTGGTGTCTGGGATGCGACTGGGGGCTGATGCAGACAGGAGTGGGCAGGCCGGGCTCCCACGGCATCCTGAGTGTCAGCTTTGAGTTTCTCTTGCTTCTGTAAAACAGTAAGTAACAGTAGAAATAGGAATAATGGCTAAAATTTTGCAAGCTACTAGCCAAGCCTCATCTTGCTGCAGTGTCCCAAACAACCTCAACAGGTAGGTCCTGCTCTTAGGAATCCACTTCCCAGAAGGGTGAGGGGAAGCTGAGTGTGAGGACTGACTTGCTCCAGGCTGTGTTATGGGGGAGGGGCAGAGTCATGGTGTGAACCCAGGTTTGTCTGAGTCAAAACCACACATGGTAAAGGGTGATTCCATCTCCAAACAACTTTTCATTTTGTTTTTATTTCTTTAAGTTGAAATGTAATATATATAGAGGAAAGTGCACATTCCAGAACTGGAGAGTTCAAGAATTGTCACAAATTGAACCCACACATGTCACCAGACACAGATCAAGACAAGGAAAACTGCTTGCAGCCCAGAACATGCCTCTCCCCACCAATTAAAGCATCTTAACTCATTGTTCATTAATTTCGAGTAGTTAATTTTTAAGTAGACTTTATTTTTTAGAGCAGTTTTAGATTTACAGAAAAAGAAAAGAAAACAACGTTGGAAGTACAGAGTTCCAACACACCATTCAACCTACAATTTCCTGTCATTAACTAATGTCTGGCATTAGTGTGGTGTGTTTGTTACAAATGATGAACCAATATAGACACATGATTATTAATTAAGGTCCATAGTTTACACTGGAGTTCACTCTCTGGGTTGTACAGTCAACTCATTAATTTTATTTAAAAAAACAACAAAAATGTTTTTGAATGAATAATATGTGCTCATGGTACAGAAAATCAGAAAGTCCCCCAAAATGAAGTGGGAAAATTAAGTCTCCCTTCCACCCTGCCCCCAGTTCTTCCAGGTCAGTTCCAGAGGCAGCACCGTGGGGATTTTGCCTCAAAATTCTCCCAATACAAAATAACTTTTTTTAAAGTGAACAATTCAGTGGCATCTAGTACATTCACAATGTTGTACAACTACCATCTCTATTTTATTCCAAAACATTGTCATCACTCCAAAGGAAGGCCCTGTCCCCCAGCCCCTGGCAACCACTAATCTGCTTCCTCTCTCTATGGACTTGCCTGTTCTGGACATTTCATATAAATGGAATCATACACTATGAGACCTTTTGTGTCTGGCTTCCTTCACTCAGCACGTTTTCAAGTTCATCCATGATGCACGGTACATCAGAGCTTCATTCCATTTCATGGCTGAATAATGTTTCATTGTATGGATGGACCACATGAAGTTTATCCATTAATGAGTTGAGGGCCATTGGGTCATTTCCACCTTTTGGCGATTGTGAATAGTGCTGCTTTGGATATTTGTACACAGTATTTGCTTGAGTCCCTGTTTTTCATTCTTTTGGGTATACGAAAAGTATCCAGCCATGTAATATGAAAAATAGAGACACTTATTGAAGAAGATACAAGATAAAAGAGACATTGTACAGAGGACAATGACACCTCAGTTCCCTTCAAAGTAGGCACCTGGTACCTCACACAGTTCTCCCAATAGCCATCAGCTGCCCCATCATATTTTCCTTAATCTCATTGACAGTCTGAGATCTCTTCTCTTTCAAAGGTGATTTTAGTTTGGGGAAAGGCCAGAAGTCACAGGGCACCAAAGCTAGGCTGTAGGAGGGCTGAGTAACTTGGTAATTTGATGTTTTGCCAAAAAACCACACAAGATGTGTTGCATGAATGGGTACATTGTTGTGATGAAGCTGCCAATCACCAGTTGCCCATAGGCCTTCTGAATCATCCAGTTTCCACAGAGGAATGTTGAAGCTTAAAGCAAAATTTGATGCAGATTCGTTGCTCTACTCACTTAGTTGTTTTGAAAGCAACAGCCACACAGTGCACATGCTCACTCAACAGCGTCTATACCCCACAACGACTAGTACAGTGAAGTTGTCATTGTTCACACATGCGCATTCTAGTCTATTCTCTGCCAGGTTACACTGATGTCAGGCAAACCATTATTGCTATATTAACAATGGCTGGACTTTTTCCAGACAGACCTTGCATACCTAGGAGTGGAATTGCTGAGTCATGTGAAACTTGATATTTAACTTTTTGAAGGGCCACCAAACTGTTTCCCACAGTGACTTTGCCATCTCAAAGCTTTTTGTAGCACTTTCTTTTGGGGGGCTGGGCAGGAGTGCTCTTGTTTGGGAGGCAAGGACAACCCAGCTGCAGAAAGTAGACAACTCCCTCGTTTATTGATGTCCTCCCCTGAGCTTCAGCTGGACCTTTTACTATTATTCCCATGTTGTAGAGGAGAAGACTGAGGCTCCCAGGATGAGAGCCAGTTCGGGACCCACGGCTTGTGCTCTTTCTGCTAGGAGCAGAGTTGGTGTCTGTCCTGGGAAGGGCTGCAGCCCATGCCTGGCTTAGGGAGGTAGTGAGGTGGGCACAAGGCTTCAGAACTGCCCTCCTTGGCCCTCCTCATGCACCCACCTCCCCAGGTATCCACCCACCTGTGAGGCGGGCGTAGGGCTTTACTCACTCTTTCCTCTGACCTCTCCATGGACCCACCAACCTGGAGCAGGGACCACTTTTCTAGGGCTGGTGCTTTCTCTTGTTCCAGTCCTTCAGGAAGATGTTTTCTTTGTTGGGATATCAGCTGAGACTTTCTGGGTGGGGGTGGGGCTCTTGCTGTGACTCCTCTCAGAAGTCCCCCAACTCTCTATGAGGACTACTGGGAGTGATGGCAAAAGACACCACACCCAGCACTTGCTCAGTAATTCTTTAGAGAGGGACAGAAGGGGGCTGGCTGATGGTGGTGACAAATGGGCTGCTGAGGCAGAGCTGGATCTGGAGGAGGAGGAAGAGCTGCTTTGGGCCGAGCTGGGGGAAAGGCATGACAGGTGGAGGGAACAGCACATGCAAGGGCTCTGAGGAAGGAATGAACTTGGCATGTGGCAACAGCGGCCAGAGTTGAGTGAGCAAAGGAGAGAGAGTGACAGGAGACAGGGCTGGAGGGGTCAACGGGGCCCAGACCACACAGGGCATTATGGGGCATGGAAAGGACTCTGAATGGTGTTCAGAGTGTAGTGGGGAGCTGCAGGAGGATTCTGAGCTGGGGAAGGCCATGGTTTGGTTTCATTTTAGGAAGGTCCCTCTGGCTGCTCTGTGGAGAATGGACTGCTGGGGACGGGGGCAGGATAGAACCGAGAAGACCAGTGGGAGCAGCCTGCAGTGGCGGCCTGGCCTGTGGTTGGGATGATGGAGATGGAGAGAAGTGAACGGATGTTAAAGATGCTTAGGGCAGACAACAGATTGGATGTGGGGAGAAAGAGGGAGGTGAGGTGAATCTGAGGATCTGGGGATGCCCCCGGGGGTATCCAGGAAGTGGCTGGACCTATTAGGGGGGTATTCAGAGCTAGACACCAAGATATGGGAGGCACCTCTGAGATGAGGTCATAGTAACCACAGAAGGAGGTGAGACCTCCCAGAAGGTGTATACAAAGGGAGAGGAAGAGAAGACACAGGGCCAAGCCCCACGGAACACCAGCATTTACAAATTGAATGAAGAAGGGTCCAAACCAGATTGAGAAGGGGGGTCCTTGTGGCTGATGTGGAGGATGAGCAGAGATCAGCTTCTGAAGGGCTTTGGATGCGAGGCTGAGGGTAGTGGGGAGCCATGGAGGGCATTAGAGCAGGGGAGTAGCAGACCTTCAGAAAGGTGACTGTGGTGACTGAGATGGGATCCAGACTGCAGCCAGGTTGCCCCAGGTTGCCCCAGGCAATCTGTGTGGTTCTCCCATTGGCTGAATATGTTGACTCTCCCCACTCCAGGGGTCTTGCCAAGATGGTTACTCCTCTCACCCCTGCCCCTGCCACATGCAGGAAAGGTCACGCTGAGGTGGGCCTGGAGATCATCTTTTATAGCCAGCCCAGTTGCAGGTGGGGAAACAGGCCCAGGGCAAAGCCAGTCAATGGAGGAGTCAGGACTAGTACCCAGCTGCTTAGGCTGTGTGTGTGCATTTACTAAGAAAGCCCCCTGACTTATGTTCTTCGCTTTACTCAGGGCTCTGCTCAGATACCCCTCCCCAGAGAGGCCCTCCTGGACTACCTCCTCTAATAGAATTGCTCTCTCTCCTTTTACTCTCTGTATTAGTGTCCTGGGGCTGCTGTGACAAATGACTGCTAGCTGAATATTGTCCCCCCAACCTCCTCAAGACAAAATTTTCTTCTCTCACAGGTCTGGAGGCCAGAAGTCTGAAATCTAGCAGGGCTCCACTCCCTCTGAAGCCTCTAGGGCAGGACCCTGCCTGATTCTTCCAGCTTCTGGTGGCCCCAGGAGTCCCATGGCTTGTGGCCACATCACTCCAATCTCAGCTTCCATCTTCACACGGCTTTCTCCTTCTCTGTGTGTCCAATATCCCTCTGCCTCTGTCTTCAAGGGACACTTGTGACTCCAGTTAGGACCCCCCCAGATAATCCAGGATAATCTCCCCATCTCAAGGTCCTTAATCCCACCTGCAAAGATTTTCCATATAAGGTCTCATTTCCAGGTTCCAGGGATTAGGACGCAGTGTCTTTGGTGGGGAGGGACAATATTCAGCCACCCCTCCATTTTACTTTCTTCATGACTCATAGCCTTTATATGGTATTTTTTTTAATGATATGTTTATTGATTTTTAGAGAGAAAGGAAGAGAGAAAGAGAGAAGCATCTATGTGAGAGAGAAACATCAATCAGTTGCCTCCTGTACACGCCCTGACCAGGGATCAAACCCACAACCTAGGTATGTGCCCCGACCCGGGATCAAACCTGCAACATATTGGTTACGGGACAACACTCTAACCAACTGAGCCACCCAGCCAGGGCTGTGTGGTATTTTATCATGTCTGTTGGTGGTCACCTCCCCTGAGGACCAGGGCCATGTCTGTCCTGCTCAACATTATATCCTCAGTGCCCAGAAAAGAGTCACAAACATAGCAGGGGCTCAAAAACGATTTGCCAACTGAATGCTGGAGAAATGCATGTCAGGTGCTTGGTGGAGGGCCTGGCCCGTGGGTCACAGTTCTTAGGAGTAATCACTAGCCGGCTTCCCTCTGGAGAACCATTACCCACCATCAAATTGGTAAGGAAATGAATACCCACGGCTACTTCCTGTCGAGTGTGTCATCTGGCACTCCCCTGTGCAAGAGGCAGCCCCATTGCACGTCAGTGTCCCCTGTTTGGAGCATCTGCCTGGGACTTGTGACTCGGACCTCTCTGTGCTTCATTTTGGGAGGTTGCCTACTCCCCACCCCCACCTCTACCTGGACCTTTTAGGGGGCAGATCACCTACACCAAGCAGTCTATATTTTACAAAAGATTTTAAATTGTGGTAAGATAACAGTTACTACCTTAACCATTTTAAGGGTACAGTTCAGTGACATTCTGTACATTCACATTGTTGTGTGACAATCCCCAGCATCCACCTCCAGTACTTTTTCATCCTCCCAAACTGAAAGCCTGTCCCTCTTAAACACTAACTCCCATCCGTCCTTCCCCAGCCCCTGGCTCCCAACTTCTACTTCCTGTCTCTAGGAATCTGGCTCCTCTCGCGACCCCATGTAAGTAGGACCACATAGTATTTTTTTTTAAAGATTTCATTTATTTTTAGAGAGATGGGAGAGAGAGAGAAACAGAGAGAGAAAAACATGGATATGTGAGAGATACATTGACTGGTTGCCTCACACATGCCCTCAATCAGGGACCCAGCCTGCAACCCAGGCGTGTGCCCTGACTGGGAATCGAACTGGTGACCCTTTAGTTCTCAGGCTGACACTCAATCCACTGAGCCACTCCAGCCAGGGCATATGTGTGTGTGTGTGTGTGTGTATGTGTGTGTGTGTATGTGTGACTGGTTTATTTCACTTAACACAATGTCCTTGAGGCTCATTCATGTTGTAGCATGTGTAACAATTTCCTTTTCAAGACTGAATAATATTCCATTATATGGACATACCCTATTTTGCTCATCCATGCACACTTGGGTTGTTTCCAACTTTTGGCCATCATGAATAATGCTGCTATGGACACGAGTGTGCAAATATCTGAGTCCCTGTTTTTATTTCTTTTGGATATATATCCAGAAATAAGATTACTGAAACATGTGGTACTTCTGGTTAACTTCCTTTGAGGAACTTCCATACTGTTTTCCATAATATGGCTGTACCATTGTACATTCCCACCAGCAGTGCATATGGATTTCAGTTTCTCCATATCCTTGCCAACACCTTTGTTTTTATTTTGACAGTAGCCCTCCTAATGAGTGGTCACGTCATCTTCATTCTAAGTCACACCCTCCCAGTGGGCCTCTCCAAATTTGGTGGCGATCCACCCAGATCTTTTTGTAGGCTATAGTAATCAATAGAAACTTCATGTCTTCTGCATGGCTGATGGGGTTGGACATCAGCTGGTGGCGAGCCTGGGTCTGAGCCCCTAGTGGGGACACCAGCGGCTGGGGCAGGTGGGGATTGAGGCTCAGGTGAGGACCAGGAGTGCAGGGTTTCCTTCCTCCCTCCCTTCCTTCCTTCCTCCCTTCCTCCCTCCCTTCCTCCCTCCCTTCCTTCTTTCCTCCCTTCCTCCCTTCCTTCCTCCCTCCCTTCCTTCCTCCCTCCCTCCCTTCCTTCCTCCCTCCCTTCCTTCCTTCCTCCCTTCCTCCCTCCCTTCCTTCCTTCCTTTCTTCCTCTTTATTGATTTTACAGAGAGAGAAAGGGAGAGAAGGAGAGAGGGAAACATCGATTGAGCCCGCAACCTAGGTATGTGCCCTGGCCGGGAATCGAACCCTCAATCTCCTGGTGTACAGGACAACACTCCAACCAGCCGAGCCACCTGGCTAGGGCTGGAGTGCAGGATTTCTTTATCTGTGTTGCCAGAGGAGGTAGGAGCATGTAGGGAACCCTTGGCTAATAAGACTGGGTAGAAAGAGGAGGTGACGACAGAGCCCACCATTTTCAGGAATTTCCTTGGCATTGTCCGAGATACATGGGTTCTCATGGTGAAGGTGATTGAGGCTGATCTCTGGTCGGGTCTCTGGGGGCCTCTGCCAGCTTCTGTCTCCCTTGAGCTGGGGGCACTGACTTTGAGTTGTCTGGAAAATGGAGAGAATGATAGGGTCTTCCTCCAAGGGTTACTTTAAGATGCCATGAGACAAGGCATGCACATTCCTGAGCGTGCTGCGTGGCACATAGTAAGGGCTCCACACCTGGTTACTGTGTTCTTAATATTATTATTACCCGCCCACTTTGTTTCGGTTCCTTTGGGAGCTGACTCTAGATCAAGGACTTGGGTACAAGTAGTTTGTCTGGAAAGTGACCACAGAAAAAGACAGTAAGGAAGAAGAAAGTGAACCTGAAAGGCTTGAAAACAGGGACTCAAGAAAATATTGACTCATGTCCATGCAGGTTCATAGCAGCACATGTGCCAATGGGCAAAAGGTGGAGACATCTGAACTGTCCATCAACAGATGAATGAATGAAACAAACCATGATAAGCCCTTACAATGGCATGTCACTCAGCAGAAGGAGTGAAGCACTGGCAGGCTGCAATGTGGACGAACCTCGAAAGCATCACGCTGAGTGACAGGAGCCAGACCCCAGCGACCACAGAGTGTAGGATTCCGTTCATGTAAAATATCCGGAATAGGCAAATCCGTAGAGACAGATTGTAGATTGGTGGGGGCCAGAGGCTGAAGGTACAGGGGATGGGGAGTGATGCTCATGGGGATGGGGTTTCCTTTTGCGGTGACGCAACACTTTGGGACTAGACAGAGGTGATGGTTGAACAGCAGTGTGAATGTACTAGGTGCCACTGAGTGTGCGCTTTAAAGCATTTCATTCTATGTCATGTGACTCTCACCTCAACTTAAAGAAGGAAGAGGCAAAAGAAGGAAGTGAGGCCTTTAATAGAGGAACTTTCTCTTGTGGGTAGGAGGAGTTTAATCCCATTAGTGGTGCATGTGGAACCCACACCTCGGGGCCATTGCGCCCAAGGGGAGAAAGCTCTGGAGTGTTCATCCAGCTGCCTCATCAGTCACTGCTGAGAGCTGCTTTTGGGCTGGGGCGTGTCTTAATGTTCCAGCACCCTGGCCAGCCATGGGGCAGAGAAGCCAGGAGGGATGTCCCACAAAGTCAAGGCTGAGGTGTTTCCATATGGCCAGCTGACTGGAAGTCACTACTGGGGACAGGAGAGATATGTACCCTTGGCATCTGGGACTCACATATATTGAGTGCCTATTGTGTGCCAGGCACAACATGCTTGACTCCACACGTCACTGTATGTATGGCATGCATGTGTCTGGATGGCAGTTCCCACCTGTGCTGACCCCACCCAATGTATTCCCCCAGGATGCTGCCCATCACGGAACACCTGCTGCACCTTCTGGGACTGGAGAAGACCACCTTCCGCTTGTATGCCGTGTCTGTGATCCTGCTCTCCCTGTTCTTCTTCCTCTTCCGCCTGCTGCTGCGGTTCCTGAGGCTCTGCTGGCAATTCTACATCACCTGCCGCCAGCTGCGCTGCTTCCCCCAGCCTCCCCGGCGCAACTGGCTTCTGGGCCACCTGGGCATGGTGTGTGTGGGCTGGGTGGGGCAGGGCTGAGCAGATCTCATGTATTCAGGTAGTCCGATGGACTGCTGGCTTCCCACCACCTCCCCCCCGGGCCCTGGCCCTGGAACAAGAATCTGGTTGGAGCCACGAAGAGACACATTTTACAGGATGTGAGACTGAGGCTCAGAGAGGGCAAGCAGTTTGCCCAAGGTCACACAGCTGGGATGAGGCAGAGCTTACTGCAAAGTTTTCTGTATAATTCCAGGCTATTGTTGTACCTTTTATATGATATATGTTATAATCTATGATATAGTGAGACATGATATATTCAGAACACAGTACAGGTACTGTGAAGTTCATCAGGTTCATGGACTCTGGTTGGGGAAGAGGGGGGCATGCTCCTGTAGATTTTATTGCTCTATCCCCAACCCCAACATGGTTTCATACTCTCTCTCTTTAATGCTGTGGTCCCAGGTCTGGGCCCCAACCTTTCCTTGCATTTCATTTCCTATTTCACATGTATGTGCCAACTATTATTCCAGGCAATTTATAAACGTTAACTCATTCAGTCCTCTTGACAATCTTAGGAGGCAGGTCCTGTGACTATCCTCATTTTGCACCTGAGAATACCGAGGCTCAGAGAGCTTAAGTAGCTGGCTGTAGGTCACACAGCTCGTGAGTGGCCAGTGTGGCAGAGCCGGGTTCAAACACAGCTGTCTGGCTCCAGTGCTCCTATTCTTGGCTCTCTTCCCTCTGATACCTCTAGTTTCAGGATAAGAAAGGCTGGATTTTTCTAGAAGGGCTTCAGAGGTCAGGGGAGAGAAAACCAGACTCCTGAGGGCGCTGAGGCTCCCCGTGCTGAGTGTGGAAGTGGACTTTGCAGAGGCAGTTGGGGGCAGCCGTCCTCCGTGTGCACTTGATGCCCCTATCTACCATCTACTGCCTGTGAGACCATGAGCAAGCCCCTGCACTCACCCCCATGCCTCAGTTTCCTCATCTGCAATGCAGGGTCTGTAATTACACCTACAACCTCATGGGATTGTTTTGGTGATTCCTGCAGCCATGTCTGGGGCAGGCTTGCCTGGAGCCTGCTACACAGTGGTGGGTATATCTGTTCAACTTTTGGGTCCTGCAGGGACAGGAAATATCAAGGGATTGTAGGAACATTTTAGATACTGCTTAGAAGGAGTGCCTCAGAAGGAGGAAACAGGAGATCCATTTCCACTCAATAATGCAGAGGACATTTATTTTATTTAATTTTTTGAGTTACCTCCCTGGGGCCAGCACTCACCAAGTTTCGCCTGTTTGTGCCTGAACCCCATCCCTCTCCCATCTTTCCAGCCCTGCTCAGGTCTTATTCTCCCCTGTTGGACCATGGTCCGGCCTCCTCCTTGGGCTCCTGCCTCCAGTCTCGCCTCTTCAGTCCATACTTCATCCTGCCTCTAGAAGGATTCTTTAATCCAGCCACCTCCCCTTCCCTTCTCATACACCCTCCACGGCTCCCCACTGCTGTCTGGGGAAAGTCCTAGCTCCTCAGCTGGTGTTCAAGCCCTTTTCGACTCTGACCCCTACCCTCCTCACCTGTGCCACCATGCCTCTCTGTCCCACCAAATGAATGACTTCCTGTTCCCATAACAAGACTCCCACTTTCCCCTTCATGGCTTTTGCTGGAAACTGTGCCTTCTGCCCAGAATATCCTTCTCTGTTAGATGAACATCTATTCCTCTTTCATGCCATATCTCCAGTGCCCTTCCTCCAGGAAGCCCTCTGGTTTAGATGGTGGTCCTAGAGGTAATAGCCAGGCCCCGGTACCCCAGGCAATTGACCAGAGCTTGTTCTGAAGTCCAGCCTTGACCTCATGGACCCAGCCCACTTCCCTGGGCCACAAGACCTGGGGGAGGTCATGATATCCCTTGAATGTGAATAGTTTCAAGGCTGATCCTGATAGAAAAGGAAACACAGGAGCCAGAGAGGAGCCATTTGTTCATTTATTTATTCAATAATTTCTGGGCCCTACCACTGGTTAGGCACTGAGTTAGACCCCTTCGTATCTGAGCTCTCCTGTAATTCTCACAGCCTGTGAATTAGGGATGGATCTGCCCCATAGTGTGGATTTAATCTTTGGGGCTCAGAGAGGTTAAGTGACTTGTTCAAGGTCACACAGTGGCTGAGGGTGGATTTTAGTTCAGATCATTCTGACATTGAGCCTGAAGTGCTTCTGCTTCACAGAGCATGTTGGTTAAGAGCAGGCATTTGGAGCTGGGTGGCCCATGTTCAAATCCTGGCTCTGCCTGGTGGCAGATGGTGCCAGCGCCTGTCCACATCCTCTGGGCCCATTTCTGGGTGCGATGGCCTGACTCCGGGCTGCCAGCACCTGCGTTCTGGGGCTTTCTCTAGCAGCTGGAGTCCACTCTGCTGTGTGTACTGAGAGCTTGAGAGTGACCCCCTGCCAGTGACCATGGGGCTATAAACACCTCAGCCCCTCCACTCTTAGGTGGGTTGACAGAGATGCATGTCTCCCAGGGGTCCCCCGTGGTGGTAACTTCCTTGACAGCTCAATCTTTGCTGACAGCCTTCCCTCACTCTGTCACTTCCCTGCTCCTTACCCATGTTTATTGGGATCACCACCCCAAATAAAGTTCCTTGCCCTAGAGCCCTTGTCTCAGGACCTTCTTCTGGGGAGGCCCAACCAAGCCAGTCACTTCCTCACCTGTAACTTCAGACAAAGTAAAATGGGGAAATAGTAGCAACTGTCTCAGGGTTCTCCCGTGGGTTGAATATAAATCTATGAAAAATGTCCCAAGCTGCACCCAACATTGCAAGTACACATATGTGTTAAATATGACAACATTAGTCATATTTTATTACTGACAGAGCAAGAACTCGATAAACACCAGCCACTCTCCTTGCGTTTACTGTTCCCATTTTTATTTCTTGAACGCCAGCTGGGTGTCAGGCCCCGTGTTGGGGTTCTCATGTTTTGTCATTCCATGAAACCTCTCAACTGTCCTCAGACAGAGAGCTGACTCTTTCCCACTTTTCAGAGGAGGAAGTGGAGGCTCATTGAGGTGCGGCCAACTCCCTATAGCCACATAGCCCTTCCCGGCTTGTTTTGAGGGCAGGGGAGGTGGCAGGAAGAAAGGAGTGGGGGAAGCCAGGGCTGGGCACCTCCTCACTATCCTTCCCTACCATCCCCTACAGTATCTTCCGAATGAGACGGGCCTCCAGGATGAGAAGAAGGTGCTGGACAGCATGCACCATGTGGTCCTGGTGTGGATTGGACCTGTACTGCCACTGTTGGTTCTGGTGCACCCTGACTACATCAAACCTGTGGTGGGCGCCTCAGGTAGGTGGGCAGGGCCTCTGAGTGATGGGTAAATCCTCAACTCACAGAGCCCACCAGGGCTTCTAGGCAGGTGGGCTATCCAGAAGAAGGGTTATTTGAGGAAGGCTTTGAAGTATGAATAAGAGTTCACCAAAGCAGAAATGGCAATACAGAGAGTGGGAACAGCATGAGGAAAGGTGTGACTAATAGAGTCTCAGGAACTTTGAGAGGATGCTCTTCTACTGGGAAGTCAGAACCAAACACATTCAGATAAGTAGTTGCCCAAGATTCTGTTAACTGGTTGTTGCTCAGTTCTACAGGGACTGCCATCATCTGAGTTCTGATACTCCCACTCTGACTGTCCCAGCCTATACCCTGCTCTCTTTACCCGGGCTGACGCTGACTGGCAGAGAGAGAGATGTAGGATTGTGTCTTCCTTCCGTAATCCACACCTACCCCATGCATGGTGTAGGACTCCCCTGTGCTTGGCAAGCTCTTGCTCAGCCTTCGGCACCCAGCTCCAATGACCTCCTTCTCTAGGAAGTCTTCCCTGATGCCCCAGCGGACCATGGCCTTCTCTCCCAGACTTTCCCATTCTCAGTCCTGACAGCGAAAGGCCGAGTGTGTCTGTGTCTGGCTCAACCTTTTTCATAACTGGGGCTCTGGATCCTCAGTGTAGCCTTGCAGGTAGCCATCTGGGCACCTCCAAAAGCATCAGGGGACATTTCAGAAAGCAGGAATGGGAAAGGAAGCCCTAGGAATTTCAGGATCTCTTGCCTCAGCTTGGGCCTCCACAAACACACATCTGGAGACTGCCTTCGAGGCTGCCACCAGGAGCCATGAAAGAGTAAGGGACTGCCATCTTTCCCTCCCCTAGTGATGCCCTGCCCTTGCTTCTCCACCCACACTGTTGTGCTTGTGAGGGGGTGACCATCCCCATTGTACAAAGGGGAAAACTGAGCCCTAGGAAGAGGTGGCTCTTCCAAGGGATGGGCACTGGGTTTGGGAAGGGCCCTGGGGCCAGCACTTGGGTGGGTTGTGTTAGAATCCTGACTGGAGCACACACCTGCCATGTGACCCAGAAATTCATTAGGGCCCCAGTTTCTGATCTGTAAAATGGGGCCATTATGAAGACTCAAACATACAACGTACCTGGGTGCTAATAAAGGTTTCTTCTCTGCCCTTTTAATATACTTCTTTTCTTTCTCTCCCTGACTCTTCCTTACTCTCCTGACCTCCCCTCCCCCCAGAGCATCAGTTTCATGAGTGTCATCCTGCTTGGTGTGAGACTCCAAGCAGATTAGGAAGTAAAGTCCCCAGCCTGGGCTTGGCACTTAGCAGATGCTTGAGCCTCTTCCTCCCTCCCCTCCCTCAGGGCAGGCAGGATATCCACTGCCTCCCCCACTAGAAGAACAGGATGGGGGACTTCAGGTCTGGGAGGGTGGGGCTATGAGTCAGGTGAGGCCTGGCCTCAGGGTGCCCCGGCCCCTCCATGCCTACGCACCTGGGATCGGACAGGCCTGGACCAAGTCTCAGACTTCATCTCCCCCTGGGACCTCCTTGGGGGGCCACCCCTGGGAATTTTGCTGCTCTAAGCTTAAACCAGCACAGCTGATGAGCCCAGAGAAAAGCACGAATTCTCTTGGAACTTCTGTTTTGTTTTGTTTTTTTTTTTAATCTCCCAGTAAGCATTTGGGATAGAGAACATTAATGGGGGAAAAATAGGTGAAGGTGCTTTACAGAGGACAAGACATGCTATACAGGTATATAATTAGAGCTTGGTTTTATACATTTTTTTATTGAAAAGAAATTCACATAACATATAATTAACCATTTTAAAGTGTACAATTTTAGAGTGTAAGATAATTAACACGCTCACAATGTTGTGCAACCATCGGCTCTCTCTAGTTTCATGGCCCCATGTAACACCCTATACCCATTAAGTAATCACTTGTCATTCCCTCTTCTCCTGGTCTCCTACTTTCTGTCTCTGTGGATTTTCCTATTCTAGCTATGTCATAGGAAAGGACATACAAAACGTGGTCTTCTATAGTCACAAAAGAATTCAGTCAATTATTTTCACTCAGCATAATGTTTTTGAGGTTCAAAGGCTGAGCAATGGTCCACAGTCCCTTGTACGGACAGACTACAGTTTGTTTGTCCATTCATCTGTTGGTGGATGTTTGCGCACGGGAAGGTTGTTTCCCCTTTTGACTGTTATAAATAATGCTGATAAGAACACACATGTGCAAGTTTTGGTGTGTACATGTATTTTTATACCTAGGAGTATCTACCAAAAAACATTGTGGGGTCATATGATAATCCTGTGTTTAACATTTGAGGAACCTCCAAACTGTTTTCCATGGCAGCTATGCATCCACTTTTTACTAATAGGGGCATACTGTGAGCTGGGGGCCCAGATATTCACCTCACAAGTTCTTGACATCAATAACCAGTAATTGTAATCATAGTAGGAAAAATTGCCAACAGTTGATTAGTTATTCATTTACATGCACAAATATTTAATGAGCAACTACTGTATGCCTGGAGCATATTAGCTCATTCTTTGAGTTTTTGTAGGGGGACCATGAGGCAGGCAGCATTGTTCTATTTGCCCTGTGGCAGGTGAGGACATGGAGGGGCACAGTGGCAACACGGCCAAGTTTGCACACCTAGTTGGTGGTATGGCTGGGATTTGAACCCAGACTTCGCCAGCCCAGAGGCAAAGCTTTCAATCAGAGTGATATGCAGCTTTCTACTGGGCATCATGTGGGGGCTTTTTTCCTATGACCTCCCCCAGGATAGACTTTACCACTCCATTTTTACTGGAGGGAGAATTGATGGGAGAGGCAGCCTGCACACAAACTCTCTTGGCATTGAGTGGCTAGCGTTGGAGTGGAGGAGGGACCCAAGAATGGGAAAGCAAGGGTTCATTTGGAGAGAGGGTTTGGAGAAGGCTTTCTGCAGGAGGCATTAGTGAAGCTGGCCTTTGAAGGTTGCATAAGACTTTGCCAGATGAGTAATTTCAGGTGGAGGACCGTACCAGTGCAAAGATGCACATGTATGAAAGTGCCAGGGGAATTCAGGTGACTTGGGCTATCTGGAGCAAAGACGATGTGTGTGGAGAAGTGAAAAAATGAGACAGGAGCTGGACTCAGAGTGCCTTTGTGCAAAGTACATGAGCTTGTGTGTTATCCTGGGCGTGATAGGGAGCCATGGGAGGTGTTTGAGAAGGACAACCATTGGACAGGTCTGAGAGTCGGAAAGACTTCTGGGAGGCCTAGCCTGGAGTTGAGTCCTGAGAGGAGAGGAACAACTAGACTCCTAGTTTTTTCTCCAGTACTTCTTCTTCCAGGAAGCCTGCCTTGACTTCCCGCAGCCTTTTCTCTGTGCCTCCCTTCTCTCCTGGCACACTTCCTATCTTCTTGATAATTGCATAGCGTGCCTCTGCTTCCCTTTCCCACCCCACCCCGAGCTCCTCCAGGCAGGGCATGGAGCTGAGTCACCTCTGGGTCTCCAGCATCACACAGCATGGTTTGGGCACAGGAAGGTAGCAAAAGAGGTGTGTGTCAAGTGGGACAATGAGTGGACAGATGACTGTGTGTATGATTGGCCAATTCCTGGGGAGTGTGTGTGTAGGAGGCTGAGTCACAGCTCAGGTAAAAAGTGACATCACTTGAGTTTCAGGTACTTCCTTCCTGGACTCCTACCCATTCTATCCCAAATTTGTTTAGCATATAGGAAGAAAATTTCCCTGACTGATGTGGTTCAGTGGGTTGGGCATTGTCCCATAAACTGAAAGGTTGCTGGTTTGATTCCTGGTCAGGGCACATGCTGGGTTGCAGGACAGGTCCCCAGTTGGGAGCATGGGAGAGGCAACCAATTGATGTTTCTCTCGAGCATCAATGTTTCTCTCCCCCTCTTCCTCCCTTCCCCTCTCTCTAAAAATAAATGAAATATTTTTTTAAAAAGAAAGGAAGTTCACTCGTCCATCCATCCATTCATTAGTTCACTCACCATTTTTATTCATTCATTCTCTGATTGGTTCATTCATTCATACAATAAAAATTTACTTAGCACCAATATATCAGTGATCAACATGGCCCTTCTCCTCAAGGGGCCTGTAAGTGGATGTACACAATCCAGAGAGTGATTGGTGGGAGCAGGTATGGCATGCAAGCAGAAGGATGAGAAAAGTGTTTAGGCAGAGAGGGCATCTGGTGGGAAGACTCAGAGCAGAGACAGAGCACAGCTTTTTTCATGGAGCCGAGAAAAGTTTTGTGATGTTAGAACATTAAGTGTGTATTGGTGGTGGTGGTGGGTCAGGGTAGAGAAGTTTGGGAGAGGTCTGGACTGGGGTAGATTATTCAGGGCTTTGAAAATGGGCCAAGCAACTGGTACAGGAATGGACATGGTTAGATCTAGAGTTAGATAAGATCCCCATGGGGCCAGGGTTCAGGATAGCCTGGCCAGGACAAGGCTGCAGGCTGGGAGCTTGAGCTAGCAGAAAAGTGGGGATGCATTAAGTTACAGAAGGCCTTCTGCATGGGGAGCACAGCCAGGTTTGGATGCAAGAGACAGCAGATGGGGTTACTGAGTGTAACTGAGGTTACTGTTGAAGAAGAGGTGGGAAAGGCACACCGGGGCAAGATGGGACAGGTATATCAATGTTAACCTGAGCTTGAACTTTTTTTACCAGGGTGATAGGGAGCCATGGGAGGTGTTTGAGCAGGGGAGCCTCACGTTCAAGTCAGCATGTTATAAGGATCTTTCTGGGGTAGGTGTTAGGATGGATTGGAGGGGTGAGGTGGGAGGTCGGAGCATAGAGAGGAGCCCCAAAGAGTTCAGAAGCAGAGGTCAAGGGTCAGAATTCTATTTTAAGTCATCATTGCCTCATTTGTCTCCACAGCTGCCATTGCCCCCAAGGATGACTTTTTCTATGGCTTTCTGAAACCTTGGCTGGGTGAGTGCGGGACTAGGTAGGCAGGGGCTTCAGGGAAGAGGGGTGGAGCATGAGGTTTCTTGGAGTATTTGAGAGTAATAGGAGAGATCCCTAATCTCAGTCTTTGTGGCCCAGGGGATGGGCTGCTGCTTAGCAAAGGTGACAAGTGGAGCCGACACCGCCGCCTGCTGACACCTGCCTTCCACTTTGATATCCTGAAGCCCTACATGAAGATATTTAACCAGTGCACCAACATCATGCATGTGAGTCCCAAGGGTTCATAGGAAGAGGATGTCCTGGTAGTGAGACTGGTCTAGGCTCCAGCTCGTGGGTGAGCCATGTGATGTCATGAAGCCTCACTTCTTTATCTATGTCAGGCTTGTCGTGAAGCTAGGTCACTGTCAGCCAGGCTTCAAGTCTGTGGTCTTTGTGCCCATTTGATGTCTCTCTCTTCCAGGCTAAATGGCGGCGCCTGGCGGAGGGTCCCATGGTCTCCCTTGACATGTTTGAGCATGTCAGTCTCATGACCCTGGACAGTCTTCAGAAATGTGTCTTCAGCTACAATAGCAACTGCCAGGAGTGAGTGGGGCCTACCCGGGGAAGACAGAACCAGCTGCTTTAGGGGCAAGGTGGCGGGAGAAGAAAGGTGGTGTTAGGCACCTTTGGGCTGCTGGTGCTCTGCTAGACAGGCTGTGTGATTCCAGGAAACTCATGTCATCTCTCTGAGCCTGTTCAGTAAATGCTAGTTTCTCTCATTTCTCTATGAAGACTATGTGGTCTTTGGAAAGTATCTGCCCACTTTCTGAGCCTCTGTTTTCTTGTTTGATGGCAGTCTCTGACTGTCTGAGAGATGCTTTAAAGATAAAATGATATAGCACTGCCCTGGCACACAGTAGACACTCAGGGGGTATTTGTTGAATGAATGAGTAATGTAACCACTGCATAACCATTGTCATGGTTGTTTCATTCGTTCATCGGATAGTCACCGTGTACTCACTATGTGCCTGGCACTCTGCTAACTACTAGGACTATGTTAGGGAAACAGATGAAATTTCAGTTCCTTGGAGCTTAGTCTAGGAGGGGATATAAGGAATAAGAAACACAATGAATGCTAAGTGTGTGATACATTATAGGCTCTCAGTAACACACTTCTGACTTTGACTTTGTTACTCTGGGCCTTGCAGGGGTGTGTTTCAGTTGGGTAAAGTGGAGATGGCCTTAGTAATTAATTAATTAATCAATCTGAGAAATATTTACTGAGTGCCTACTATGTGCTAGTCCTGGACTAGGCACTGTGAATACAGTGATCAATAAAACAGACAAGGTCTTGCTCTTCTAGAACTTACATGTTGGTGGGAAGAAAGACAGTAACTGTAAACAAATAAACAAAAAATTGACAGACTGGGATAAGTGTGTGAAAACAACAAGCACACTTCAGAACCAAGGACAGCTCCTGAAAACCCTGCCCCAGGGATTTAGTTCACAGGTGGCAAACACAAGGCCCCAGGCTGAATCTGGCCCTCCACCTTGTTTCTACCCAGCAGCAGCCCCGAGCTCTTGCTTAACTGTTAAGGAGTAGTTACATTTATACAGCCCTAAAATTACATTCGGCCCTTTGAAGGCAACCACAAGGCTGATGTGGTCCCTGATGAAAATGAGTTTGACACCCCTGATTTAGTTGTTATTGTTTTAATACCAGCTTTGCTGAGATGTAATTCACATTCCATACAATTCACCCATTGAAAGTACACAGTCCAATGGTTTCTAGCATATTTACAGAGTTCTCCAATCACCACAATCAATTTTAGAAAATTTTCACTAAAAATAAACCCTGTACATTTTATTTTTTTTTGGTGGGGATATGATGTTTATTGAGCTTATCCACCAGAGTAGAAATAATGTCTGTATAAAACCAAATGTTTATTACCATCACTTTTGCATCACAATTAAAGTCCAGTTTTTTAAAAATAGTCAACTCAATAAAAATTTACTACATCAATCAATAGCTTCTTCAAAGCCACAGTAACACTTAAATATGGTTAAGACACAAATGCAGAAGTTTGGTTGGTTGGAAAGCTAATTAAACTTCCAACTTGCTCAAATACAATTGCAGAAAGGTAAAATTGTGTTTTTCATAGAGATACAGCCCACTGGAATCACCAATACTAGACAGCTGTTACAGTCCTGAGATAATGAGAAATCCAAGCATCCTTTGGACAGTCTTCTGCTGTCCTTTCTTGCCAATCAGAGATTTGTAGAGGGTGGAATGACACCACCACCAGCAATTGTAGCCTTGATGAGAGAGAGAGTCCCATTCTTCATCTCCATGAATACCAAGTTGCAAATGAGGAGGGGTAATTATACTTTAAGTCTTTTGCGGCATTTCCTGCCAATTCAGGTACCTCTGCGGTGAAGTCCTCCAGGGTGGCCGCACTGTATACAGCTGCAGTTGCACCCACGCATCCATGACTAGTCGTCCTGGATTTCAGGGCCCACCAGTAACTGTAAGCCAGCTCCCTGCAAGCAGGAAATGGCCCTGGCCTTGACCTTCCCGGAGTCCTTCCCAGCCTTACTGCCAGTCATTTCAAATTCTGCTGAAGCTCAAACAAGCAAGGCAGACGAAGGACTAGTCAGACACCCAGCAAGATCTGCTGCCTCCATGGTCACACCGTGATTCAAACTGCCCCTGCATATTTCACTACTCACCCCCCAGGGCCCACTTCTCCTCCAGGTCTAGGCAATCACTGATCCGGCTTCTGTGTCTATAGGTCAGTCTATTACGGAAATTTCATAGGTGGAATTATACAGACTTTGGTGGCTGGTTTCTTTTACTCACCATCATCTTTCAGATTTATCCATATCGTAGCAGGTATCGATAATTTATTTTTAAATTGCTGAATAATATTCCATCTACCACATAACACCACATTTTGTTTATGCAGTCATCTGTTGATGGACATTTGGGTTGTTTCCACTTTTTGGCTCTTGTGAATAATGCTGCTGTGAACATCTGTACACAAGTCTTTGAGTATATATGTTTTTAATTTTCTTGGGTATATATCTAGGAGTGGAATTGCTGGCTATATGCTAACTTATTATGTTTAACTTTCTGAGGAAGTGCCAGATTATTTCTCAAAGTGGTTGCGCCATTTTACAATCTCACCAGTAGTATGTAAGGGCTCCAATTTCTCCACACCCTCACCAACACTTGTAATTATCTGTTTGTTTTTTTTTTTATGATAGCCATCCTAGTCAGGGCGAAGTGGTATCTCGTTGTGATTTTGATTTGCATTTCTCTAATGGCTAGTGATGTTGAGAATTTTTTCATGTCCTTATGGGCCATTTTTATATCCTCCCTGTCTATTTATATCCTTTGCCCATTTTTAAATTGAGTTATTTGTCTTTCTTATTATTGAGGTTTAAGAGTTCTTTTTTTCTTTAAAATCCTCACCCAAGGATATGTCTTTATTGATTTTAGAGAGAGAAGTAGGGGGGGAGAGAGAGAGAGATCAATGTGAGAGAGAAACATTGATTGGTTGCCTCCTGACCGGGGATTGAACCCATAACCTTTTGGTGTACGGCACAATGCTCCAGCCAGTGTGCCACCTGGCCAGGGCAAGAGTTCTTTATACAGTTTAGATACAAATTCCTCATCATATACATGATTTGCACATGTGGCAATTTCACTTTAGTGATGTTACATCAATTTGGAAGTCCTCATCCCTCTTTGGGCCTGTGTTAAAGTGCACCCAGGTTTTGGTTTTATTCAGGTACAGTGAGGCCAGCAGATCCGAAGATGATTGCTACTGAAAATATAGTTCATTCCTCCCCGTTTCCAAGATGGGGGTGGGGGATGCCATGCCACATAGGCTAGGTGGGAAGCACCAGGAGAAAGCATGCAAAAGCCTTTTTTGTGGGGGGGTGGTTCTAGGAAGAAATGGGAAATGCAGGGTATGCAGGATTGGCTAGTTAAGATAAATTCAGTGGGATCTTGGGCATAGTGGTGCCGTGTGGTCCAGTACCTGGCTCTGGGGCAATTATGGTAGGAGAATAGAGGCTCAGCTGGATCACGTTTGGAGTAGGGGCTATGGAGTGGTTGGTTTGCAGAAGAAAGGCACGCTTCTGAGTGAGTCTCCAGGAACAGGCTAGTCCTAGGAGGGACAGTGTCACTCCAGGGAGCAAGGTTCCTAAGGGTAGAGCATCAAAAATATACGAAAATAAAATGTAGTTAACCCAGGGTCTCTCTTTGTCATCTACCCGCTGGGAGAGGATGACTGTCTTAGGGAATGGGTCTACACTCACAGCCCTTCTTCTCCCTGGCAGGAAGATGAGCGATTACATCTCAGCCATCATTGAGCTGAGTGCACTGGTGGTCCGACGCCAGTATCGCCTGCACCACTACATCGACCTCATCTATTATCGCACAGCAGATGGGCGGCGCTTCCGTGAGGCCTGCGACACCGTGCACCGTTTCACCACCGAGGTCATCCAGGAGCGGCGGTTGGCGCTACGCCAGCAGGGGGCCAAGGCCTGGCTTAAGTCCAAGCAGGGCAAGACCTTGGATTTCATTGATGTGCTGCTTCTGGCCAGGGTGAGGCTGGGCCTGGAGGGTGGGCCCTGCCCAGGACGGCCTCCTCATGAGTTGTACAAACTGCCTGAAATAATAAACATCCTAACTAACTTAGACATAGGTTGCAGGCAGAGGCAAAACACAGAAGACTTACTATATTCATTTGCTAGGATGGCTGTAACAAACTGCTATACATTAGGTAGCTTAAATAACAGAAATTCATCTTCTCAGTTCTGGAGGTTAGAAGTCTGAGATCAAGGTGTCATCAGGGCTGGTTTCTTCTGAGGCCCCTCTCCTTGGCTTGTAGACGGCCGTGTTCTCCCATATGTTCGCGTGGCCTTCCCTCTGTGCACATCTGTGTCCTAACCTTCTCTGCTTACAAGGACCCAATAATATTGGATTACGGCCCACTTTAATGACCTCATTGTAAATTAATTACTTCTGCAAAGGCCCTATCTCCAAACACACTCAGATTCTGAGGTCCTGGGAGGGTTAGGACTACAACATACAAGTTTCAGAAGTGGGGACGGAGGTGGGGGGAGGAGAGACACAATTTTGCCCATAATACTTGCAAAGATGAAATACATGACCTTGAAGACACCTGCAGAGAAAGGTGGTCACCCATTTGTGGTCCTTCCGTGGAATTTCTGAGTGGCACCGGGGTTCTGGATTCAGACAGTCCTAGACTCCAGTTCTGACTTTGATGCTTCATGGATGCTTGACCTTAGTCATTTGAGTCTTCCCTCTGAGCCTCAGTTTCCTCACTTACGACATGAGGACCATATGACTGATCACAAGATTGTTGGTGCTAGGAGCTAGCGGCTCAAGAAACACGAACTCCTTTCTTCCCCTCCGCTTTGACTCTCTTTCTCTCTCCCTTAGACAAGTCACATACCTCCATCTTCCTGAAATCCTTTCTCCTGCAACTTGGCTTAAGAGACAGAGGGGGGCATCTCTGACTTTGGAGGAGCCCCTAGCATGTGGAGGGTGGGATGAAGTGGGCTGAGCATTGCCTATTGCCCTTTGCAGGATGAAGATGGCAAGGAACTGACAGATGAGGACATCCGAGCTGAGGCAGACACCTTCATGTTTGAGGGTGAGGACGTGGGGCAAGGCTGGGGGAGCATGGGGGACCCCCACTGCCTGAAGATAGCATCTCTGCTATCTCCAAGAAGCCTCCATTCGAGCTCCTCATCTGCCTGCAGGTCACGACACAACATCCAGTGGGCTGTCGTGGGTGCTGTTTAACTTGGCCAAGTACCCAGAGTACCAGGAGAAGTGCCGGGAGGAGATCCAGGAAGTCCTGAAAGACCGGGAGCTGGAGGAGCTGGAGTGGTCAGTCTGTGGTCATGGGCGTGAATCTCTCTCCTCTACCACTTATTGACTTTCTGAATCTCAGACAAATCACTTAAGATTCTTGAATTTCAACTTCTTTAACTGTAAAACAGGATGACGACAATGCACCTGCCTACATCATAATGCAGTTCTTATGGGTGTCTTAGCAATGGTTGCAGTAATGCTGCGTAACAGCCTCTAAACTCAGGGTCTGCAGTAGGCATTTGTTTCTTGTTCTCCTCGGCACAAATTTCTTGTTCTCGTCGGCATGTTACTCCCATTACTGCTGGGTGATGCTGAATTGAACGAGGTTGCTTCCAAACTGAGGTTCAGGTTAAGGTCTGCTCCATACGTCTCCTCCTCGTTGCCCTTGAACCAGCAACTACTCTGGACATGTTCATCTCAGGACAGACTCCAGAAGCACAAAGGGCCACAGAAGTTTTTAGAAGATTCATTAGGATGACATTGCTTCACAAAATTATATAGGTTTTAGGGGTACAATTCTACAACACATCATCTGTACATTGTACCGTGTGTTCACCACCCCAAGTCAAGTCTCCTTCCGTCACCATTGACAGCCACACAACTAAAACCTCTGCTTGCATCATAACATTCCACTCTACCGAAAGCAAGTCACATGGCCAAGCCCCACATGAATGGGGTGAGACATATGCTCGCCCACCTAAGTGGAACGCACTGCAGAATCACAGGGCACAAGTGTGCAATTCAAATACGAGAGGAAGTGAAGAATCAAGGACAGTAATCCAGTTGACTTCAGATATGTGCTGTAGAGAGCTGCTGCTGGGTGATGCAAAGAAAACACAACATTAAATAGCACAGAACAGCGAGAAAGTGGTTCAGTGTCAACCCTTCAGATGATGAACTCTCACTTGGGTGCTACTGGGTCTTCAACACCTTGCTACCTGCCTTTCAACTAAGGGAGGAGATGCCCCATGTTCTGAGAACTGCGCAGGAGCTGGTCTCTAGCCAGAACGTAATAACTCTCTTCTGGTTTCTCAGTGGTGCTTGTGTTTATGACACTTTTATGCCAGGCATGCTGTTTGCCCTTTAAAGTAGCAACATAAAGTTTTCTTTGAAAGAGAACCTGTTGGTGTAAAGGAAACAATCTAGATTATGATCCAAGAGTTATAATTAATCCAAGTTTGGACTCTGAAGTTCAAAGGAAAAAACTAAGTAAGTAATAATAAAAGGAGAGGATGTCTGGGTTTTTAATACTGAAACTGATCCACATGAGCTGGTAAAACGCTGCAGCTCAGACCCCTTGGCTTTCTTGGCACCTCCTCCGGTGCCCCTGATTTCCACATAATTCATCAGTTAGAAGGTTAGTGCTGGGCCCTCAGAAGCCTGCTAGTGTTGGTCTGATTTGCTGGAGTCAGATGTTGAGGGTTAGTGGTGTGTGCAAGGCACAGCTGCAAATGTCAAAAGTTGGGGTGAGTCTGAGATCCTGGGCTAATTTCCTGTGTGGTTGCTCCTGAGTGTGTATGTGTGTGGCCTGGCCTCCAGTCACCCACACCCCCATTCCATGCTTCCCAGGGATGACCTGACCCAGCTGCCCTTCACAACTATGTGCATCAAGGAGAGCCTACGTCAGTTCCCACCCGTGACCCTGGTCTCCCGCCGCTGTACAGAGGACATCAAGCTCCCAGATGGGCGCATCATCCCCAAAGGTGCGCGCTGTGTGTTCCCTGCTGCCTAGCTGTGCTATTGTTCCTGGGGGCCGGGTCATGCTTGCTGCAGGTGCACCATACCTATAGTTGGGGCAACTCTGTGTGGATGTTGTGTAGGGGAAAGTAGTAGGTGTGGCAGGGTGGGCCCTCTGTAGGTAGAGGTAAGGGAGGGTTGGTTTCATTCAGTTGACAGATATCCCCTGGAGTCCCGGCCCTGTCCTGGGTGATGCTAGGGAACTAGAGAGGCTTCATCCCCAGGGCCAGGCTGGGGAATAAAGCAGGGCACAGACATTCCCAGCCACATGGGGCCAGGGATGGGCTAAAGGGAGGGACAGGGGCTGGCGCAGCCCAAAAGAAGGAGCCATGGTTCTATCTGGGGGAGAATACAGGGAGGGCTGCTTGGAAGAGGAAATACGGGAGGTGAGCCTTGGAGGCTGGAAATGTAAGAGCAAGAACCTAAGGGTACAGACAGTGAAAGGCCTTCAATGCCAGATCAAGGCACTTGAACTTGATCCTCAGGTCAGCAGGGAGCCATGGGAGGCATTTGAGCTGAGGAGGAGAAATGCCAGATATGTGAGTGAGAAAGATCCCTGTGTGGCCAGCAGAGCAACCAGAAAGGTGATGAGGACCTCTTAAAGAGGCATGCAGCAGAATTTTTCAGAAAAGGATGGGCAGGAAAGGTGGCAGATGGCTCGTGGAACACCATGCTCCAGAGGAAGCAGGAGCAGTAGGTCCCCAGAGGAGGCCTTCCCTCTCCTATGCCCCATTGACCCTACCCCTCCCCGCAGGAATTATCTGCTTGGTCAGCATCTATGGAATCCACTACAACCCTACAGTGTGGCCGGACTCCAAGGTGAGCTCCTTCCCCTCAGCTTCTTCCTCAGAAGGGGCAGTCCTGGGGCAGCAGGGTCTCCCCTGCCCTGCTTCCCAGGGAGCCAGACAGCAGGGCTGAGTGTGGGATTTGGACATCCTGCCCCCCATTTATTCACCCACTCAGTGTAAATTCATCAGGTCTACAAATGTTTATTGAACACCTACTGTGTGCCAGACCCTGTGCTGGGCACTGAGGACAAAGAGATGTTGTTTTCACCCTCACAGTGAAGTGCAAGAAGAGCAAAACTAAGATGATTTTGGGTATTGGTAAATGTACAAAGTAAATAAAAAACGGAGTGGAGTGGGGAATAGGGGAGCACTTTAGCTCACATGGTGAGGAAAGATCTTGTGGAAGAAGAAATGTTTGAGCTGAGATCTGAAAAGTTTGAAGAGCATGGAGAAGCATGTTCCAGGCATTGTTAACAGCAGGTGCAAAGGTCCTGGGGTGGGAATGAGTCTGGCATGCCTGAACAGCAGAAGGAGGTGGTCTGGCTGGATTGTAGTGTGGTTCTCTGTCCAGCTGGGCTGCTCCCCAGAGGCTGAGGAAGGGGGCCAGTTCTCAGACTCACTCAGGCTGCTCCTACTTAGGTATACAATCCTTATCGCTTTGACCCGGAGAACCCACAGCAGCGCTCGCCGCTGGCCTTCGTGCCTTTCTCTGCAGGACCCAGGTACTTCTTCTCTTTCCCCCAGTCCAAGCCAAGCATAGGAGGAGCACAGTGGCCGAGGATAGTCAGGGATGTGCCTATCAGGGACAGAGACCACATCACACCTATGGGTCATTTCCGCTAACCCTCTTTGTATCCTCAATGCACCTGTAAGCCCCCAAATCAGATATGCGATAGCACCCCTGGGTATTAAGTGTACCTACTGTGTGCCGGGCCCTGAGTTCTGGACTCATAGGCTCCCAAAGGCTCTTTACCGCATTGTCCCACTTTACAGATGAGAGAACTGAGGCCCAGAGGGGGAGGTCATTTACTCGGTCCCAGGGACCCCGCTCACACAATCATCCTTCCTCCAGGAACTGCATCGGACAGAGCTTCGCCATGGCCGAGATGCGCGTGGTCGTGGCGCTGACGCTGCTGCGCTTCCGTCTGAGCGTGGACCGAACGCACAAGGTGCGGCGGAAGCCGGAGCTCATACTGCGCACGGAGAATGGCCTCTGGCTCAATGTGGAGCCACTACCTCCACGGGCCTGAGCGCAGGTGCGCCCCTGCGGAGCCCGGAGCCCAAGCCCCGCCCAGAGACCGAGGCCCCACCTTCAAGGGGCCAGGCCCCGCCCCCAATTCCTGTGGCATAGGCCACACCCCTCGAAGTCCAGGCTCCGCTCCTGGAGGGTCAGGGTCCTCCTTAGAGCAGCCGGTAGGTGCAGGCCACGCCCCTTAAGGTCCAGGTCCCACCCCCCCCGAGTGCTCATTCCGGTTCTCTGGTTTGAGGAGCAGGCTAGGCCACACCCCTCGGGCCCAGACCAGGTCCCCAGCATCCCGCGGGTTCAGGTCCTCAGGCCCCGCCCACCGAGCCTTCTAAGACCCTAAGACCCCACGTCTAAGGCGTCCTGGGTTCGAGCCCGGCCCCACGCGGACTCTGGCAGGCTTCTAAATGGAGGATTTGGGGGCTGGAGCCCGAGGTCAGAGCCTTGAACTTGGACGTCACCTTCCTGAGCCCCCCAGTTCAGTTGGGTGAACCTCTCCAGCATCAGGCTACATCCCATGGCTGTTTGCTTTTGTTGTTTTTAAAACTCAGACCCTCTCTCCCCCTCAGCCCCTTCCTTCTTCCCCTACTCAAAGGCCCTTTTCTAAGTGCTCTGATTTTTGTAGAATAAAAGCAAAGGACACAGATGTCCACCACTGCCCACCCTCTAGCATGACCAGACCCTGACACTTGGAGTCCAGCAAGGAAATGAGGGGCCCTGAACAGTTGGGAGGCAGCTGAGGGAAGCTGTGAGCTAGCAGGCTGGAAAGCCATTTGTCCTCGGACATAAACTCAGACTTTTGGGGACAGTTTGTGTATTAATTTATCTCATCAACAGACTGCATATTAACTGTCTGCTGGCACAGGGCCGGGAGCGCAGCCAGCCTGATTCCTGCCCTCAAGAGGATGGGGGGCGACAAATGTTGAGCAAATAATTCTACATATAAATATTTTACTTAAACCTGTGACAAGTGATCCAAGGGAGAGGTCGCTGGTCCTGGGTGAGCATAACGGTTGGTGGGGGTGGCTCGGGGAGAGCTTTTCTGATACTGAAGTGGGAGTAGAATTTGAGTGCTGACAACGGAGAGAAGAGCATTCCTGGAAGAAGGAGCAGCATCTGCAGACGTCTTGAGACGAGGAAGAGCTCGAAGAACTCACAAGGGTCCAGGGTGGCTGGATCTGGAGAATGGGGCAGAATGGAGGAAGGATGGGCAGGAGCCAGCTGCTTAGAGCTGTGGGCCATGTCACAGTTCAGGTCTTGTGGTGAGGGCAATAGGGAGATATAGGGGGTGTATGAGCAGGGGCGCGACATGTAGTGATTGGATCTGGGCTGGCAGGGAAGTAGTTTGGAAGGGAGTATGCTGGTCTAGAAACCCAGGGAAGAGGGAGGCTGAGGTTCAGGTGGGATGGGAAGGGTGGGGGCTGAGAGGAGGGAGGAGGTTTGGGTGAGTCCCCAGGGGGACTGGATGGTGGGGTACAATGGTGATATAGAAGGTAGGGCAATGACAGTGTCTACAAGAGTCACATTAATTCATCAAACTGAAAATCTTCTGTGAGCCAGGCAGTGTTTGAGCTCTTGCATAACCGACATTCTAGAAAGGGGAGCCAATAAATGATTAATAAGCAAATAAATAAGTAAATTTACACAGGGCTTTAGAAACCACTGATTTTATTGTGTGAGAAATAGGAAGGCATGGAGAGTCCCAAGCAGAGGACAGACAAGATTTGTCTTATAGCCTTTGGCTGCTCTGTTGAATAGGGACAGTGGAAGGCAAGGATAGGACTAGGAAGATGGGGTGGGGGTGGCTACATTAGCCCAGGTGAGAGATGACAGTGGCTACCACCAAACTAGGAGCTGTAAAGGTGAAGAGGGGCTACTGAATTCTGATGAGGAATGATGGTTTTATGAAGGTCATCCTGGCAGGTTTGCCAATGGATGGAATGTGGAGTTCATGAAAAGGGCAGGACCCCAGGCCTGAGCACCTGGAAAGAAAGATGGAGGTGCCATCAACTGAGATGGGGAATGCTGAACGAAGTAAGCTGTTTTGGGGGTGAGATTAGCATGTCAGTTTGGGCCAGGTGGAGCTGGAGCATCAAGTTGGCAGTTGGATAGATTGGTCTCAAATTTGGGAGAGAGTTCTAGGCTAGGATATGCATTTGGGAAGCCTCAGCATTTAGATGGTGTTTAAAGCCCAAAGACTGGACGAGATACCAGGGTGTGTGTGTGTGTGTGTGTGTGTGTGTGTGTGTGTGTGTGTGTTCAGGAAGGAGGGATTTAAGGATCAAGACCTGGGGGTCTGCACAATTAATATAACAATAAAGAGTTCTAAAATTGATTGAGTGCTTCCTGTGTGTCCTTCCCATTTACTATTCTCATTCAATTCTCATGGGTACTGTTATTATGACATGGGTATTGCTACTACCTCATTTAACTGAAGTGGAAATTGAGTGCCCCAGTGTGAAGTGACTCACCCAAGGTCCAACAGCGATATCACTGTGAGCTCAGAGGGGCCCTGAGTCCTTTTCTAACCCATTTCTTGGGCCTCCTGGTCCTGCCCTGGGTCCTTAGACTCTCTGCCTAGAAAGGGAGTCAGCAAATGAGGCTAGGGTGGTGGATTTGATGAGTCAAAGCCAGGCTGTCGATGCCGGGGCGCCTTCGGTGGCATGTGCTGGGATTGTTGGTCGGAATGCCCTGTCCGAGGCTACTTCCAAGATTAATTGAAAACATGTGGTCCCGGGCCCTGAAGAAATCACCTGCTCATGCTGACACTGCCTCTCAAACACTTGTGACCCGACGGAAGTTCTCCAAATGCTCATCATTCTCCAAACATTACACCGGCCTCCCTCAACCTCACCTCTCCGCCCCCGACCAACGCCTCGGTGCAAATCCGTCATCCGCCTGCAAAAATATCTTGACCTTGGGAGGAGACGCATTTGGGTTCAATCCCAGACTCTGATCCTTGCGGTGGCCTTGGCACGCGACTGCCCCTCTCTGCACCTCGGGTCTCCCGTGGATTTTACGGGATCATTATGCTTGTAATGCACATTGACTTTCCGAGTAGGATCTCGGTGAATGAATGAGGCAGGAGAGGAGGCTTGGGGTCCGTTAGGCCCAGGACTGGGCTCCACCTGCGTGTAATTCCTAAGACACACCTGCCGCTGGCTCAGACCGCTGAGGGCGCCTCGTTTCCCTCCTGAGCGTGTGGGAGGCTCCCTCTGCTGGACGGTTCGGGGACGACAGGCTCTAAGGAGTTGCGTGTGTGTGTGT